>CAIGRP010039373.1:0-13399 GCA_903798385.1 Fraxinus cuspidata
GGCCCCACAATTTTTCCAACAAATGGATCACATTATCACAAAGACTACTTCGGCGATCGTCAACTGTGTGACTGTTGATAATTCTAATTGAAAACAATATTTACAGTGACTCAAACGAATTATCGACAACAATATCTTCTCGATTGTATCGAAAATTACCCAAGATGTTTAAGTCATAGGTGATTATCGACAACATGATTGTTGATGATTGTGATTAAAAGCGATATATGTAGATGATTCAAATGTAACTATCAATATCGATGTCATTGGTGACACGCCTCATTAGTGATTACAACGGAAATTTTTCAAAGATGTTGTTGAGAGTCATGATATACTCACAAAATTTTATTCTTTCAATTTTTTATTCTTTTATAAGATTCTAACTAATAAGTTAAAATATATAAATTTTAAAACATTGGGCCTTTGATAAAATATTGCACCATAAAAATAATACATGAACCAAAAATAAGAATGCGAAGAGGTTGCAAGAATTTAGGGATTGTAACATGTTGGAAGTAATGTTGAGGCAAATTGAACCTAAAGTAGTGATAATATTTCATTAGAAGCTGTTGTTGCTTCACAACTTTTGTAGATCGCGTTTGGTGTGGAGTAAATCAGATTTTTAGTAAATTTAGGTAAAAATTGATGAAATGTGTGGTACGAAAATTGTGTATTTCATAAAATATATGGCTAAAATCAATTATTAACTTTGATTTAAAATAAAATATGAATTTAATTAGGTCGTAAATATATGATATATTTCACCAAAATTAGTATTTGAAATTGTCATACTAATTATAAAACATGTGCAGAACGACTGGTTTGGTATTTTGATGCGTCCTCTTGCTTTTACCAAAAAAAAATAAAAAGGTGAATCATTTACTGAATTAATAACAGAGTTGTAAAAAAAAATTAAAAATTAAAAATTGATTATTTAAGCTCCCATTTGGCCTCATTTTTTAAACTCGTTTTTATCTTTCAAACTTATTTTGTACTACACATTTCATATGATTTACAATTTTTGTTAACTTTTCAATCACATATTTTACTAACTTATATTAGGATCTACTAAAAATTTAATTTTTATTCAAACTGAACATGGACTAAATATTACACAACCACAAGCAACAATCTGTTCTTGTACTTTGTTTAAAAGCCTATTTGTTATGATCTGATTCGATTTTTCTATATAGGTTCGCATCCATTAGCAAAAATTGTGTAAAAAAAAATACAATTTTTTTATAGTGTTTCTTAAATTATTTTTTATTATTGTTCACCACGAGTGGTATAAATCTTAGGTATTATTGTTTTAAGTATCAAATTATTTCCATGATATCGTAACTTTAACCAGATTCCTCTGATCGCCGAATAGCTACCTATCAAATCTTTATAGTTGGACTTGTCTCAACGGCGAAAGTGAAATTAGATTTGGATTGAACTTTCCGATAAGTAAATGCGGGTTATTTTTAGACATCTACATAAAATTAATAACTTCAGCAGATAATATTCTAAATTAAAACATGTTTGATCCGATTCTAAAGAAAATCTAATAAAATCACTTTGTAGTTAATAAATAGAAAAAAGAAGATCCGATGTTTGTAGAGTTCCAAACGGCATGGAGATATTAGCAAATCAAATCAAATCAAATCCAATCAGATAATTGTATCTTTCGGTTGGATCTCAAAATCTAATCAATTAAAAACATTTTTTCTAATGCCTTGGATTCGACCAAATATGAATAGAATAGAAGAGTCACACAAAGTGGATCCACGTGGATTGAACAACTGTCCAACTAAAGCAATTATTTATTATTATTTAATTAATGCTCGTACGTTGTTTGTTGCTCATCATGTCTATTCTCCTGATAAAATATTCAAAATGATTTTTATCATGTTTGAGCTTTTTTCTTTTTTTTGTAAGTATACATTTTGAAATAATATTTTATTAAAAAAAGTGGAATTAAAAAATAAAAAAATAAATTTATGTGTAATATTATTTTATGAAAGAACTCATGATTGAAAACAATTTTTAAAAAAATGAGATTTTGAAAAAATAAGGGTCAAACACAAGCTAATTGAGTAATATCATTTGTACTTAATTATAACATGAAAGAGAGGAAAATGTTATAATAACTAAATTTATTTTCTTTCCGCCTTTTTCTTTTTCTTTTTCTCTTCCTCTTTCTTCTATGTCACCATTGTACATACCACTACATACGAATAACATTATTCTTATTAAATTAAAAGAAATTGTCTATTTACAAATTCTTAGCAATTTTTTTTTCTTGTCCTATACAAGACATGACATGTTTTACAATCTCGATATACTTAATGAACCTTAAAATATATTAGCTAAAATTTTGGTAACTAGTCGACTTCTTTACATTCGTAGTTACATCTTGTGATGAAAAATCTTTAAAATGAGACGGGTTTTTCGACCTCTTGTGATTTGGTTCATTCATTTAATTATACCACCAACTCAATATTTTCCACTTATAAAAAATACAAAAGGAAATTAAAAATGCCATTAGAATTATATAAATAAAATAATGGAAAGAAAAATCACGATAAATATAGTAACAATAAAATATAGAAAATATAGTTGTTGATATAGTAGTGGTATTAAAACAGATTTTTTCCTACTGTGGTGCAAGAGGACCGATGCATCTGTCTCCCAGGTACAACATTTGAAAGTAGTTGACTAGTAATTAGTCATACTTTAGACGAACTGATAATACTCACAATTTTATCATTGAATTAGAAAATAATTATTTAAGTTATAAAGATCGGAACTTTTGAAAATAAAAAGAGAAAATTAAAGAGAGGAGAGAGCTCTTAAATTTCGGTGAATGTCTTTTTATATGGTACAGGGTGAGAAGTGCTTTCAATTCTCTATTAATTTACATTTAACATAAAATTGTTACAGTAGCCCTATGACTTTGTTACCACCAATTCAATTGGAAAATTTAATTAGGGAATTAAAACATGTTAAATTTTTTGTTACAATTGTTATTCACTTCATCTTATTTTTTATTTTTTTTTTCCAACAGTCCTACTAAAGTGTAAAGGGAAACATTGCAAAAATTAAGAGGTTGTTCTCTTTGTATTTCAATTTTGTGTTTTGAGTTTTAAATTCATTTTGTGTTTTGTGTTTAGAATGTCCATTTTGAGAGTGTTGAATACGTGTTCTTTTTGACATCTTTAAAATTATTTTGAACACACTCAAAACGCGTTTTGAAAATTTTGATTTGATTATAATTGAAAACGCTCAAAATGACAAATTTGTGATTTTGGGTTTTCTTTGTAAATTTTTAACTTATTTTCAAAAATATGTTTTCAAAAATGGGAAAAAAAACGTGTTTTTACTGTTTTGGAAAATCGAAAACAAAAAACGGCTTGAAAATGGTAAAAAGAACAAACTTTTAGGGGTGTGTTCTCTTTACCATTTTCAAACCGTTTCTGTTTTCGATTTTCCAAAATAGCGAAAACACATTCTCTTTCCATTTCGAAAACACGTTTTTGAAAATAAGTTAAAAATTTATAAAGAAAACACAAAACGAAAAATTTATCATTTTGAGTGTTTTCAATTATAATCAAGTCAAAATTTTCAAAATGCGTTTTTTAGTGTTTTAAAAACAAATTTTCAAAATGTCAAAAAGAACACATTTTCAATAATCTCAAAATGGACATTCAAAACACAAAACTCAAAATGAATTCAAAACTCAAAATACAAAACTGAAATACAAAGAGAACATCCCCTAAGTATCTCAAGATTCACAAGGAAATTCGTCGATCATACCATGGCCTTGACAACTTCAAAAGTAGATATTATCATACGCAAAATGGTGAAATCAACAATATAGGATAGAATAACACACTTCCAAAATTCCTCGTCTTTTTGGTATATACTAAAGCAAAGGTCGACTTTCTTGTATTATTATTGAATTATAATTAGAATAATTAATTGACAGGTGGTATACCACCTTCAAACTACACGTCTAGTCCTTATCCCGAGCAAGTATTTGAGAATATTCAGTCCAAAATTAAACCACTCTTCATCCAAACATCATGCCAGAGTTCCCACACGCTAAGTAATTGATGTTAAGAGACCATCTGATGCTCAATAAGACTAATTGCACGTAGTAAAGGAAATGAGTTTTTCATTTGATTGATAAATCGACAAGAATATTGACTTATTGTTCCCAACTGCAAAAGTGATATCAAGAATATGAATCATACTTGGCGTACAATCGTGGATAATAACCTTGTTTGCGAAATGTCACGTATCATTTTGTCATTAGATAGTTTCAACAAGAAGTTATTTTTGTAGTCCATAGTTTCTTGCCAACACACCAATTATCAAGTCAGTTATCATCCATAGTTGTCCAAATAGCATTATTCCAAGCTTCTGTTACCAAATTGTTGGTCCAATTTTATATACACCGACGAAGACATGAAGTGACCTTTACATACGAGAAAATTGTGGGAAACGTCAAACTTTCACATTTCATTTTGAAAAAGGGCAAAAAAATTGAAAGGTTTGGATTCATTGTTCTTTTCTAAAAATGAGGACCTTTAAAAATTCTCAATTTCCAACTAAAATTCATTAGTTTCTCTAACTCAATTAGGCCCCAAATTGATCGTGACCATGCCGCCTCTTTTTTTCATATAAAAAAATAAATAAAATCCAAACCGACTAGTCATTTTCATTTTCTTTTCGTCTTCCACTTCTTCTGAATGCGTTTTCATATTTTGTATATTATTTTATAATTATTAAATAAATAAAATAATGAGTAACAAACAATATAAATTATAAATTATTTAATAATTCATACAACTAAACATTTTTTCAAATTTTCAAAAATCAGGGAGGCTTTTGATTCGATATTTTTTTTCAATTTTGCAAAACATCCAAAAAAATTTGGATTAAAATTTTTGAAAGTTTAAACTTATAACAAAAAAACCCCAAACATCTTTTTTGATGTTTTGAAGGGAAATAAGCATTTAAATAAATTTTTATTTAAACGAAATTTTAAAAAAATTCAAAAAAATATATATATAAATTCTAAAAAAATAAAAAAATTTCAATCTCTTATTGATTATTTAAATAAAATTTCTAAAAAAATATTTAAATGAACACATCTTCGTTCATGTCTTTAATTTTTTTTTCATTTAATATGTTTTACTCACTTCATTTATTATTTTATTTTTGTAGCGAAAAATTGTAAAATTCTCCAATTTAAAATGTATATATTGCTTAATAATATATAGCATAAAATAGTTCTAGTTTATAGAATAATCAAATTTAATGAAATAAAATGTTATAAAGTAATTGTTCAAAATTTCAAACTAAATGAAACTTTTAGTTTTATATTTTGAGTGATTTTTTTTTTTAATGATAAACCAATCGTGTTTTCAACAATGTTAAAACCTAAATAGACCTTCAAATAATGAAAAATTTAAAATGAACTCAAAACTGGAAAGTAAACTCAGGTTGGTCTAAGCAACTCGTTTTTATGCCTTTCAAAAAGTTGCTCTTAGTTCTAGCCATTAATTTTATGTCATTGTTTTTCTATTTTCTCAAATTTCAAAATTATGTTTTTCTGTTTCATTTAGTCCTTTTTTGATAATTATTATTTTCAAACTTTTTTTTTCTACATAATCATTTTCAATCATCCATTCATACAATAAAAATATTATAAACCCAATATTTTTCATACTTCTTAATCATACATTCTTCAAAAAATCAATATTCAAATCTCCATTTCCCCAAATAATGGTTGTCAAAGGGCTTAGTTTCATAATTATGTTTTTCTTTCGACATTTTCCAAAAAATAATATTTCATGTTATACATTGATAATGCCATTTAGGGTCCGTTTGATTGGAATGATGGAAAATGGGTGGAAAGAAAATGAATTTTAGGGAAAGTAATTGCCTAGAACTTATTTTCCAGGGAATTGTTAATTAAGTGTGTTTGATTGGTATAATTTTCCACCTGGAAAATTTTNTGGAAAGAAAATGAATTTCAGGGAAAGTAATTGCCTAGAACTTGTTTTCCAGGGAATTGTTAATTAGTGTGTTTGATTGGTATAATTTTCCACCTGGAAAATTTTTGAAATTTTGGATCTTTTTGTTCACGTTTGGCTTTATTTCACATGAAAATTGTCAATTAAAGTGAAATTTTTTTTACAACTGGTTATGAAATTTATTACCATTGCCAAAAAGTTAAAAAAAGAATTTGTTCGAAAACTATTTTTTCATCAAAATTTAGTGTTCGTTTAACTTCATTTTACATGGAGATTGTCCATTAAAGTGAATTTTTTTTTAACAATTGGCTATGAAATTTAGTTCAATTGCAAAAAAAAAAAAAATTTCTGGCAGAAATTGGAATTCATTCCTTAAAATCAAGGAATTAAGGCGCGTGGGGATGGGTGGGAATTGGTTTTCCAAGGTAAATATATACTATCTAACATGCCAAAATTGGAAAATGGAATTCATGGAAAATAAAAGATTTCAAACAGGGCGTTAGAGATGGTGGTCTTTTGCACTAAATTGAATAGGTGTCATTATATGATAATTTAATTAAATATAGAATTATAGGAACCATTTAATTGTGAATCTTATTTAACTTCATCTACTACCACTTAAAGTGATGTTATGACACGTAATATTGCCCAAATTAATAATTCACTGTCCCACAAAGATGAACTTATTTTCATTTTCATCCAAATATATAAAATATAATTAATATAGTTATATATATATATATATATTTCATATTTTAAATATGAACATTTCATATTTGTTAATAAGTACACATTAAGGGTGTATTAAAAAGTCAAGAAATCAATTATACTAAAAAAAATCAAACCAACGAGGAAGGGAGCATTGAGCACTACTTGTGCTAAATATTTGTAATAATTTTATCAACATCTCTGGGCTTTAGGTGGTCACACTTAATAAATTCAATTAAATGAATTCATTTGACATTATATTTAAGTAAATCAATAATTTAATGTTATTTACTTATTTTATAGACTGATACTCGGTGATGTTAAATAACATTGTTCAAATATATACGTAGTACGTACTGAATGCAATCTTTGACTCATCCTTTCAAGGCTCTTGAAATTCAAGTCTGATTAATGCTTGTGTGTAAGAGAGAGACCGGTGGCGGTGTGTGTAAATCTCTACATAAAGGAAATTGGCAGAAATTGTGAAACAGACAAACCTGAAATTTCACGCAAATGGAGGTAATTGTCACAATCTTTTTGTGGGGCCCCAACCTGGCTTCGAATCAACATGATACACAAATAGACAGTGCAATATCTTCCTCTTTTGATTTTCTCGCCGCCGCTTGCATTTACTAAACTTTCAAGATCTGTTAGTCTCTTCAATTCTCTTGACTTCACTTCACTCGATTGACCCCATTGCATTTTAAATTATGAGAAATAAAAAATATTAATAATCACAATAAACATAAATTAATATACTTTTGGTGTGACAAAAAGTTCAACGAAAAAAAAATATATATATAAAATCGGATGATCTGATTTTATTTCTAATTCTTTGTTGCATTGGTTATATTATTACATTATAGTGCTTTTAAAGATGTATCGACCATATGAATCTCAACTATTAGATATCAAAAATCTTCTTCAATTTATGACGTTTCATGTTTTTACATGAGATTAAAATTGTTTAGGCCTTGAAATCTAGCGTGTTGCAATAAATTTTGATGTGTAGACCGAAAAAAAAAAGCTCCTTCATTATTTAAATATTGGTGCTCGTGAGATTAGTTATATTTCAAAGGACGTGTATGATGTATCCTCAGATATCAACAACCACTACTTGATCAAAAGACCGTATTCGCCTGCCTTCAATTACGAAGAAGTGAAAAAAATGGATAGGGTCAGGTGAGAAATTGTTAGTGTAAAATTGACCGTTGAAAGAGGCATTAATAATATTGTTAGGCCACTTCACCGGTGTGATATTAAGTCCATGTTTGGTGCTCGATATTTTGAAAATACGTTTCTTTCTTATTTTCTACTACATATTTTTAAATAAAATAATATTATACGTAAATTAAAAATTTTTCCTATTTTTTAATCATGCTTTCTCCATGAAAATACTATTTCAAAATGCATTTTACGAAAAAACATGGGGCTCAAACAGACTTTAAGTTGATTTTTATCAAAATTGAAAATGGAGCATTTAAGGGCAAGTTTGAACCCCATTTTTGTATAGAATATATTTTGAAATATTAGATTGATGGAGAATGTGTGATTAAAAATGAAGAAATTTTTTTAGCTACGTATAATATTATTTTATTGAAAAATGCGTAGTTAAAAAAAGAGAAAAAAAATGTATTTCGAAAAAAAATATGATCAAACAAATTTAAAATAAGTACTTTATTACACGTATTATTATAAAGTCAATAGTTCTCAGTAAAATGTTACCTTCGTCATATTTGCAACAAAATATAAAAATAAATACCAGTTCACTGAGAAAAAATAAAAGCAAAACAAATAGGCCTATTTGAGCCTTTTCGGTGTAAAGTACATTTTGAAATAAGAAAATATTTTTAGATTATGCGTAATATTATTTTATCGAAGAACACGTTGATTGAAAAAAAGGAAAATGTATTTAAAAAAAATTTGAATCTACGTGTACAGAGTTTATCTTGAGGTTACATTCTTGAAAGGCAATAAAACTGGATTTAATAATTAGGTTCGTGTGGAGTCAATCAGCCCCGGATCCAAGATCCAAGTGGGGACAGCAAAAAGGAGAGTAGTCAAAGCAATTGAGCAGTGAATTGAGTGACCATACATACAAATTGCAGTACACACGGATTACTCTTATTGGACAGAGAGAATCTGAATGGCACATTTTACACTGCACAGAACAGTACGACATTTCTTCTCTGAACCAAGCAAACAAAAAGCAAACGGAAAATGTCACTCATGTCCTTTTAACATTTAATGTCTCCCATCACAACTTTATTCTAATTTTTAATCAAGTTTTCCTTGTGGGCACAAATTAGTAAGAGAAAATGATCTCTCTCTCTCTTCCCAAAATTTATTTTCAATCATACTTTTTTCCTTAAAATAAAATTACTGGTAAATAAAAAAAATTCTTTATTTTTTAACTATATAATTTTTCAAAAATCCCTATTCTAAAATTCATTCCCCCCAAATTTTCATTAAACCCTTATTTGATTCCCATTATTTTCAAATTATATATATTTTTTCTTTTATTTTTAACCACACATTTTTAATAAAATAATATTACACGTAAAGTCAAAACTTTTTCTTATTTTTTAACACGCATTATCTATCAAAATATTATTTCAAAATGTATTTTGAGCAAAAATTACCATTAAACAGGCTCTAAAATGGAGCCCAAACAAGGGAAGTGATTTTTAATTTTTCTTGTCAAAGTAGAATGAATAAATAGTCTCTAAAGACTACTTTATTTACAACTACATTATTTCACATCAAACGTCGACAAGCCGATGTGTCGAAAATTTGATAGCGTTTTTTGATTTACTAAGAAAACGTGACACACCAAGGGTTATTCGACAGAGTCCAGTTATATAAAGGCTTGATATAGATAGTTACAAGCCATAATGCTTGTTCCACATTTTCATGTAAAGAGTTATAGCTGAAAAATACTTTCTTCATTCAAAATTTCTTTAGTCAATAGGCTATTCGCATTCAAATGCTAATAAACTTGTAGCGTGACACATAATTGATAGGATTTAGGCACATGATCATAATGAACTTCTTGTTCCAATGATTTATCGTTAGGCATATTCATTTTTATCAATCTCACTGTCTCAATAAACGCATCAACCTCAAGTACTCTAGCATATGAACTAGTATACCTAGTAGACATAAGTTTATCGGTTGATATTGGCTTACTGATTTTAGAAACAATCTTCCCCAAGGCATTCAACGTCCAACATTCCAAAGGCAAACTCAGTAAATTGATCCAAATCGGCATAGAGCTAACTTCTTTTTCGCCGAAATCAAAGTATTGTGTTGTCATACGTTTTTCAAGCCGAGCCATATAATTATTTGGATTAATCTAGATATACATCTTGGTTTATAACTTGCTTGAAATCCTCCTACGTGATACAATATGGATAGTGAAGTGAAAGATTATTAGTGAAATAAATTTTTTTGAATGGTGTCACATGAAAGAATATCAACAAAATGTAAACATTGAAATACCTTTAGCGTGATCATAATTTTTTTATGGAACTATGTAAGCCCCTGTTTTGTATAAATTAAAATCAGATTTTTAGTAGATTTTGATTGAATATGATGAAATGAGTGGTTGTAAAGTTGTGGAACCCATAAAATATGTGATTAAAAATAATCGTTGACTTTGATTTAGATTAAAATTTAAATTTTAATCGGTACCAAACGAGGTTAAATGTAACATGTCAAGTTTTCGTAATCCAATAATATCATTTTAATAAAAATATATTTATGTTTTTATTTATCATAAACAAGAAAGAGAAAATATTTTAAAATTATACATTTTTTTCAATAAAATTGTCAAACTTGAAGGTCCCACTAGCAAACCAACATTCCAAAATAAAAAAAGAAAACAAAAATAATGACATTGTCAGATAAAGCGACAAGTTGAATATAATGTTCATAGATTTGCAAAGATCTCTCTGTAGCCTTTTAGCTTCCTTAAAGTAGATTTTCTCTCTCCATAATCTTTCACAGAACCCACCATCCCACACTCTGTGTATGTAAATATATACTAAAGAGGATTGTATCCCACATACTATTTTCGTGGCTCTCAAGTGTATCGTACATAACAATACACATACCCATTTGAGGATAAAAAAGGAGTCGGACGAAATGGGAAGTGATTGTTCTTCGATTGTTTCAGAGGAATTGCATGTTCTTGCTGTGGATGATAGCCTTGTGGATCGGAAGGTCATTGAGCGATTATTGAAGATTTCTAGCTGCAAAGGTTTGGTGTTTTTGTTAATAATTTAGAGTTTTGAATTGGGTTCTTTTATTCGTGGTTCTGGGTTTGGAATTGATTGAAATTGTGGTTTTGCAGTTACTGCTGTAGAAAGTGGGAGGATGGCTCTGCAGTATTTGGGATTGGATGGAGAGAAAAGCTCTGTTGATTTTGATGTAAGTAAAAACTGGATTTTCCTGCTATAATCTTCTCAGAGAAGATGAAGTTTTGGCTCCATTTAATTTATTTAAATTTTGCGATTCAGAATCGATTTTTCTAATGTAGGGGTTAGTATTTGGGTTTTTTTGATAATCTTTAATGTTTGAATTTAGGGATTGAAGGTGAATCTGATCATGACAGACTATTCAATGCCAGGGATGACAGGATATGAACTTCTCAAAAAGATTAAGGTTAGTGATTTTGGTAATTTTATTTCAAAATGAAGGAGGGTTTTAGATTTTTCCCTGATACTTATCATGATATTTCTCTATTCTTGATTGATGCTGTCAAGAAATGAAGGTTAATGTTTTACTTGTTTGCCCTTTTTCAACCAGAGTTCTTCGAATTTGCGGAAAATACCAGTGGTGATCATGTCGTCTGAGAATGTTTTGGCTCGTATCGATAGGTATATTCTCAATCCGATGTCAGTGTTTGATTAGTTTATTATCCGTGAAGTGGAAGTATTTTATCTGTTAGATCAGCATATCAGATCTTACCTTAAGTTTCGTAATTTGTTCGTTTTGTTATAGAATTCTGGATAACAGAATCGATTCATTAACTTATAATATAGCTTCTGTTGGATGAATCAAGAAACCAAGTAATCAAATGTGAGACGAGTTTGTTCTGATTCCTTAGCCAGTCTCGAGATCATAGATTATGTGAATCACAGATAACATTAAACAAGAAAACTGAGTCTTGTTCTTTTGAATTTGGCGTGATTCTATTATTTCCGCTATGCTCGGTTCATTGTTAAATGAAACGCTTAAATTTTTACATCCCAAAATTATGAGAAAAGAAAACGAATACGAACTGCATTTTTCTGATTAGATCTATCTTCTTTCTGATCAATTCTTAGTTGTTTGGAGGAAGGGGCTGAAGAGTTCCTTGTAAAGCCGGTAAAGCTCTCAGATGTGATGCGTTTGAGAGATATCATATTACGAGGGGACGAGATAGATGAAAGGAAAGTATCCCGGAAGAGAAAACTGCAAGATTTATCTCCTTCGTCCTCTCTTGCTCGTGATCTCACTCCATTAAAATCTGCATCAGCAACATCACAACAGTCTTGTCTGAAGCGTCTAAGATTGTAGAATGTGGTCTACATTGCCGTAGTTTTAACCACGACTTGTATTTTCTGTTTCAAAGCCATATCTGATGAATTAGCGGTGATGACTCCTGCTGCTGTTTATGGCTTAAATTATGAGTACAAACAATCAGGGTGAAAAATTGTTGATTGGAATGTTCATAGTTATATTTTTGGTATATACATGATTGAGTTCTTTTGTTTGTGTTTCATCTGAGTAAATCTCCTACATTTTTGCGGAGTTTGAGAAAAGAAATCAATTGATTGGTAGTGTAAAATGTAGGTTTTTCTGTGTACATCTTGCCTTTCTAAGAGACAGTCGAAAACAGCAGAAAAATATGGTATCAAGTTTGTTTCTCGACGAGAGTTGATATACCAGTTTTTTGTTTCACTTGATTTAGCCCTATATCGCTCTTTAAAATAAAATTCATTAATTCTTGTACTTATTTTCAATCATATCTACATAATAAAATAATTTGTACGTAAATTAAAAAAAATAATTCTACTTTTTTAACCATATATTCTTCAAAACGTTACTAGTCAAAACCATCAAATAAGGGCTTAATTATGTGGAGAGCAGAAAAAAGGATTTATAAGAAAGTTGTGTACTCGTTTATGAGGTTAACCTTGGTGATAGACCTGCCAAAAATAGTACTTCATACAAGAAAACGTTATGAAAAGGAAAATGTTACGGGTACATAATTGTACTCATAGGGGCGGCGCTATAGCACAACCCTAAACTGATACATGTCCCCATTTACTGCTATTGATGTTAATTTTCGGAAATGAAAATGAAATCAACGTCCGTGTTTGGTCCCCCATTATTTTTAAAATAAATTTTTTTCTCTATTATTTTTAATTAATTCTACAATAAAATAATATTACACTTTAATTCAAAATTTTTTATTATCTTTTAACCACGCGTTGCCTGTTAAAATATTATTTCAAAATGTATTTTTATCACTAATTACAGACTAATTACAGAGAGATAACAAACAAGTGTAGAGACTGTGAATATGTCAGTCAGTCTGGGAAAGCGAAATCCTAATCACCTACCATGCAAAGAAGCCCTTAACACACGGAAGAAGCTGCTTCGCTCACGCAAAGAAG
>CAIGRP010039376.1:0-12139 GCA_903798385.1 Fraxinus cuspidata
GAGGCTTTTGTTGTTAAGTCAACGGATGCATTTATTTGATATAATCATTCGATGACTAAGCTATATTTCTCGATGCAAATTATTTGGTAGTGCTTAGTGGTATTCAATTATGTGATTCTCAAACCAGATTATGGTTCTAGAAGTCTAATTGGTTTGGAACTCACAAGTTTGGTAGTTGGTTCGTCGATTTCAACTTTTTAACTAGACAAAATATATTTCTAATCACTTAAATAGGTACTACTTTAGCTTATCGAGTCTTGTTTGTACTTCTCTTGTTGTATTACTTAAAAAGGAGGTTGTCACGCGTCATCCTCCAACAAAAATGATGAACTAATAAAATAGTATTGAATATTAAGCATGCATAAAAAGAACTACATAGTACTTGATATAGAAAAATATAAGATTGGAATCACGAGAACAAAAGGGGCTAAGATTTACTTCTAATATTGTAACTACATCAAGATACATACGAAGTGAAAATGCATGTCGTAGTCGCTCCAATGAAGGTCGTACTTAGACACAAAAGCTGCCTACTTTTCCTTGTGTATTCCTTCCATTTACAACCTGCAGAGAAGAAATACAATATTGAAGATGCTGGAACTAAGAAGTTTATCATGGGAAAATTCTTGGACTACAAAATGGTAGTCATGTACAAGAATTGCAAGTAATTCACCATGACATTCATGCAGAGAACACGTCTCTTAGTAAATCATTTCACGTGACTGCAATTATTGAGAAACTTCCAATCATGTGGAAGGTTTTTAAGAATCGTCTCAAATATAAGCGCAAGAAGATGAATATTAAAGAACTCATCATCAGGTTAAGAATTGAAAAAAATGACAGAAATTAGACAAGCGTGTTGGGAGTCATAACAAGCGAAGGCTAATATGGTGGAATCAAATAACAAGAATAAGAAAAAGACGCATTCTGTCAAACCCTCAAAAATGGAAAGAAGTTTAAGGGAAATTGCTATAATTGTGAAAGGTCGGACATCGCTTTATTGATTATCGCAAACCTAAGAAGCAAGTACAAGCGAATATCACCGACTCTAATATAATATTTGATGGTAGATATAAACTTGTCGGCCGTTATTTCAGAAGGCAACAATGTTGAAAATTCTATGGAATGATGGGTAGATACGAGTACTACCCGTCATATTTGTGCCAACAAATACATGTTCTCATCAAACACCCCAACCGATGGTGAGAAGCCGTTCAAAGGAAGCTCTTCAATTTCAAAAGTGGAAGGACAAGGCAAAGTAATTTTGAAGATGACATCGGGTAATGAACTTAGCCTTAACAACGTTCTTTATGTGCCGAATATTTGTAAGAACTTAGTGTCGGGTTCTTTGTTAAGCAATAATGATTTTAAATTAGCCTATATATCTGATAAGTTTATACTTACCAAGAATAATATGTATGCAGGCAAAGACTATGCAAAAGATGCACTATTCAAGATGAATGTCCTATCATTGTACCAAATAACTCAAGGAATAAAATATATTCTTCTACTTATATCCTTGAGTCATGTAATTTATGGCATCATAGATTATGGAACGTAAACTTTAGTTCTATACGCAAATTATTGAATTTAAGTTTATTACCAAGTATGCATTTTAATACAAATAGAAAATGCAAAATTTATGTAGAGGTTAAGTTGGCTTAAGCATCGTTTCGTTCAGTTGAACGAAGCACAACACCTTTGAAATTTATTCACACATATATATGTGATTTAAAGTTTGTCCAAATAAAATATGGTAAAAAGTATTTCATTACGTTCATAGATGATAGTACAAGATATTGTTATCTATACTTGTTAAAAAGAAAAAATGAAACTTTGGAAGTCTTTAAGCACTATAAACTGAAATTAAAAATCGACTTGAAAAATGAATAAAGACGTTCGTAGCGATCAAGGAGAATTATATGTCGCACTGTTTGAAGAATTTTGTTTAGAATCTAGAATTACTCTCAAACAATAGCACCGTATCACCTGAATCTAATGGTATTGCTGAACGCAAAAATCGAACACTTGAAGAAATGGTAAATGCAATGTTGATTAATTTAGGCTTCCCTCAAAACTTGTGGGGAAAGTTATACTTTTGGAAAATCATATCCTTAATAAGATACCACACAAGAGTAAGGTTGAATCACCTTATGAGCTATGGGAAAGTCAGAAACCTTCCTACAAATATTTTTAGTGTGGGCGTGTTTAGCAAAGATACAAATACCTAAACCTAAATAAGTAAATATTGGATTAAAACAATAGATTGTGTCTTTATCGGATATGCAAAGAATAGTAGTGCATATCGATTTTTGAATACTTGATTTACATGTAGCTACTATTATTGAATCAATGAATGTTATTTTATTTTATTTTGAAGATATCTTTCCTTATAAAGATAAAGAAGTAAGCTCACACAAACGAATTTACGATGCTGGAAATGAAAACTATCAAGAAGATGGTAATCACCACGTAGATAACGAACCAAGGCACATTAAAAGACAAATTATTCATAAGACATTCGGTTCAGACTTTCTAAGGTACTTACTAGAAAATAATCCAATGACATTTAACAAAGCCATGTCCACTCCCGAATCTCATTTTTGGAAAGAAGTGATTAAGAATGAAATTGGATCAATCATGAATAAACATACTTGGGATTGAATTTCATCTAGGAAAAAAAGTTGTAGTCTGCAAGTATATCTTCAAAAAGAAATTGAAGGCAAACAGATCAATAGACAAGTATAAGATTAGACTAGTTGCCAAAGGGTATAAACAATAAAATGACTAGATTTCTTTTATACCTATTCACCTGTTACAAGGATCATGTCTATACATATATTAATTGCAACCGATGCATTGCATGATCTTGAATTACATCAAATTGAAGTTAAGACTGCATTCCTAAACGGTGAATTAGAAAAAGAAATATATATAGAACACCGTGAAGGGTTTGTTGCTCCGAAAAACGAAAAGAATGTATGTAAGCTTGTAAAATCGTTGTATGGTTAAAACAAGCAACGAAGCAATGTCATGAAAAAATTAACAAAATCTGTTGTCAAATGGCTTCAAAATTAATGAATGTGACAAATGTGTGTACATCAAAACCACACCTAGTGGATACATGATAGTATGTCTATATGATGATGATATGCTAATAATGAGAAATAATTCGAACATTATTACCTTAATTAAGAAAAATGTTGATAAAATATTTTGACATAAATTATATGAGAGTTGCGACGTGATATTAGAGATTAAAATCTCTAAGACAGTTGATGGCTTGTCATTGTCTCAATCACATTATAATAATGCTATACATAAAAATTTTAAAACGTATGCTGATAAACTAGTTAAAATATCAGTAGACTTAAGTTTACACTTAGCCAAAAATACTGGTGATCCCATATCTCAATTAGAATATTCACGCGTTATAAGCATCTTGATGTACGTTACCAACTGAACGAGTCCAAATATAGCATATGCAATCAACAAGTTGAGTAGATTTACAAGTAATCTAAGTAATGATCATTGCAAGGCATTAACCCGAGTTCTTAAATACGTAACACACACGGTTGGTTATGGATTATACTACCCAAGATATCTTATAGTGTTAGAAGGATATACCGATGTGAATTGGATATTTGATACAAATGATTCAAAAGCTACAAGTGGTTATGTGTTTACCATTGAAGAAAGAACTGTGTCCTGAAAATCTTCTAAGCAAACTTGTATAGCTCGATCTATGATGGAATCTGAGTTTATTGCCTTAGATAAAATTGGAGAAGAAGTATAATGATTTCGTAATTTTCTCGAGAATATTCCATGTTGGAAAAAAAAATCGGTACTTGCGATTAATATATATTGTGATAATCAATCGGCAATTGTAAGGGCACAAAAAAATATGTATAATGGTAAATCTTGACATATTCTTCGAAAACATAATACAATTAAACAGTTGATATTGAATGGTCTAATCTCGATTAACTATGTTAAATTGAAAGAAAACATAGCGGATCATTTGACAAAAGGACTTACAAGAGATCAAGTATACCATTTTTTGAGGGGAATGTGCCTAAACCCTATCGAATGGAATCACCAAAGTGAAAACCCAACCTTGAAAATTGGAGATTTCAAGATCTTAGTTTAATGAGACAACTAAGTTATGAAAAATTTAGAATAAAACACTTACTCTTATTCGTACAGATCGTAAGTGCTAGAATAATAAGTGTATAAGGATAAGTATATACTTTTAATGATTCTTATATCTTGGAAGTAGACAAGATATGTAGGAGATCACCTATATAAGTGTGAAGTTGACAATCAAATCTATTAGAATTTGAGGTTTAAATTCTCTTAAAGCACTTATGAAACTAAGAATTGTTCATGGTAAAAATGAACACAATCATGAACACCAAAGTGGTTATATGAGTTATGGTGTTGATACTGTTGCTTTAATTTACACGAACGATTGAATGGTTCAAGACATTGCATTCACCAATTAGCTTAGTAAATTCGTTTGTATTCAACTAAGGAATTTTCAAAGTCACAAGCCACCTATCCCGATGTTATAGCTTGTCGTATGTACTCTTTTGTTAGAGTTTGCATATCATTTGCATAACGTATTGTATATTGTAGAATTTCCATTCATGTGGTGAATTGTTGAAATTGATTAAATATTAAAACCATAAAAAATGACTCTCATTTCAATTTTAGCCAAATATTCGGACTTGATTCGATAGTCATATTAAATAAATAAATAGGCTAACGTATTCTACTAGTCAAGTAGATCGTTGTGGTATATAAAAATTAAAACTAAAATGTGCCGAAAAAAATAAAAACTTAGGTTAAAATATGCTAATAGTGTTCTTTGTGTGCCAACGTATCCTTCTTTTGTGGTAGGCGTCTCCTTTATTCATAAAAGTTAAATACTTTATCAGAGTAGTCTTAAATCATAAGTGCAGGATATCATATACAAATAATAAAAGCAGATTATGAGTTAATGTCAATCTCACGAGGACCGTGTATCCAATATCGAATTTAATTAACTATAACCAATATGAATAGCTTGTAAAAATAAAATGTGAATTTTTGTGGTTGAACCAAAAAAAATAAAATAAAAAAGTGTTGCTTAGAATCAATAAAAACGAGATGTTAATTTATCTATTTGAATTTCAGTTTTAGATTTTTTACAATACATAACCATGCAATAGCTCGAATATCCCTAGTTTATTTCACAATTTCTTTCAAATAAAGCCAAAATTACTTTTATAGACAAATTCACTATATCTCTACTTGATTTAAAATGATAAAAATGCATTAAAAGTTGCGAATTCACAAACGATCACACATGCCATAGAGAGTAATCAAATTTATGATTTCGTAGTTTTAGTGTAGACTCATGAATTTCACGTTGGTCTCATTATGATTCACAATTCAAAGTTTATCAGGGTTTCTACGAAACTCATCAAACGAAAACAAAGACATAATATATATACTTTAATGTCAATAAAAATTATTAACCCATTAAAACTAGATTCGCTCTAACTAAAAGTTTAGCTGATCCGTAAAATACACACACAGAAGCTATGGAATCGTCATCTTGAGAATAAAAGATTAAAACGAAGAATTAACGACGAATTTTCAATTGTTACTTCTAGTTTTCAAGCATCCTCTTCTTCTTGTCTTCAAAACATAAATGAAAGAAATTTGTGTTTGTGTTGTGTTTTGATGTGTTTTCGAACTTTATGTCCAAAACTTTTGGCCTCCAATTCTAGCGTGAACACTACCGTGCAGTGTACAAAATTTTCCTCCGGCTTTATTTCATAAAAATATAGACTTGCTTTCATTTTTTATTAGTCCCAAATTATTAATGATTTTTCTTGTTTAGAGTACAGTTGATTTCTTAGTTTTCTATATGTCCATATTTAATGTGTCATATTATCAATAAATACGAATTACTCTTATTTAAGCTCTTATTTGGCCCCATTATAATGATATTTTTGGATACAATGTATTTTGGAAAAGTAATTTTGGGAAAATGTGAAGTTAAAAAGAATATTTTTTTATTTACATATAATATTATTTTATTGGAGAATATGTGGTTGAAAAAAGAGATAGAAAATGGTATTAAAATTTTAATAAGGCTAAATCATTATTTAGTCCTTGTTTAACCTTCATTCTATAAAAACTCATTTTCCTCCACATTGATTTTCAACCACACATTCTTCTAATAAAATAGTTTCACATAAACTTAAATTTTTTTTCTTATTTTTTATTACACATTCTTAAAAAAGAATTACTATTACAAACCTTATTCTTGCAGAAAATGGTACTCAAACACGCCCTTAATGTAGGGGTATATTGGGAATGCAAGTAAATTTTATATTTTCAACTATATTAATTACACTTTCTTATTATTATTATTATTTTTTTTTTTTTTTGAAGATGAAAGCAAGTTATAGGACAAAGGGAGTATATGTCAAGTAGAAATTTCTACATTTTATCGTGGTGCTCCAAAATGTCCACTTCTTTTGACAATTGGCCTCCATTTTCCCATTCTTTTGTTGCCGATGTGATTTCTAAGCTTGGAGTTGTTCCTAAGACATGAAAATACTCAAATTAAGAACAATAACTGAGATTACAAATACAAATAAAATAAGTGCAACTTTTATGCTTATTTATCTTGAAAGCAAACTTGATTTTCGAAATCTCTTATTTCAAATCAAAAGACTTCTCGACTATTCTTTATGCAACGATAGGGTGAGATCTAGACAACTAGATCATGTTCCAATCTGAAATAGTGCGATGGTTAAAGTGAATTTGTACCAAAATATGAAACTATTAAGAAAATATACATTTTGAAATTTATATATAAAACTATTCTAATTCCGTTTTATTAACTCCAAATCAATTCCAAATAATTGATTTCTAATATTTTATTTCACCAAATTCTGTCAAAATAAATTTCCCATTGTTTTCGAATTTGAGTATTCGACATTTTAGTGTCTATATAATCCAGTCTAGAGAAGATCAGAAGAATGGTCAAGTACCAAATTGCCCCACAAAAATAGTGTAGTGTACTATACAAATTTTGGAAGAAATGTTGTATCTTCGAAGACAGTTCATTTGATTATGTTAGTACTAATGCAAATGTTGAAATATGTCTTAAGGAAATTTACATTTGCATATCTTGATTAATTTCATCTTCTCATTTTTATGCTAACACTTCAATGAGACTTTATTTTGCTCATTTTCATGCACTGATCTCGATTTCCATAAGTAGAAACTCTATTAGATGTTTTGCATGTCAATAAAATATATACATACACGTATTTTTAGTTAATGTAATATAATTTATGCACTAATATTCTCAATAATGTTGTGATCGCAAAGGTCTCCAGACTACTTTGTTCTTCTCTAGTGAGGATGTCGACGTTCTTGCACTGCGATGCGATGGGGCTTCTCTTTGCATGAGAACAATTTATGTGGATGTGATTGAATGTGATATCTTATGTTGTTAATAATGTACAATCTATTTATGATCGTCCCTAATGGTTATGTTTCATTTAAAATTGTAGCATTATTTCTTTTTGCTTTGTTTCTAAAGATAGAAATAGATTGATAGTCAATTTGATTGGATTTATTGTTTTCTATTTTTATTTCTTGATATTATTTTTAATATTTTTTATTTGTAGTTAAAATAAAAAAATTATAAGTTATTATTATTATTATTATTATTATTAAGGACACGGAGCAGCCCTCAGTACCTGTGGAGGGTTTAAGGAGCCGATGCCTCTGGCGAAAACTTCACAAATCCCTCTCTCAAGTCTCAACTCACGGAGACACAAGTAAACTGATTGAATTTATTGCATGCGATGGAGAGCACGAGGCGGATTCGAGTAGTGTTCAAAGATGGTGATGTTTTGAGCGAAGCCCAGAAATCAGAGGGACTGAATCGAAGTTGGGTTTTACTGAAAATCAATGTGCAGAAGTCCATTTCTGACGTTGTTTCTTATCTTCTAAACACTTTTCAGCTTCAACATTCATGCCCCAATGGGCTCCTTCTCTCTGTAATCTCGCCGTCCTCCCCTGATCTTATATGCGTTCAGTGTTCACATATATATAAAACCCTTAGGCGTATGTGTACTTTAGATTTATACAAATAACAGAAAATGCTTTGCGCGAAAATTTTAAAAGATTTGGGTTCTGTTTACCGACTGAAAATGTGCTTTTCATTGCTCATTTATTGGGGAATTTGTAGGTTTTGGGTTTTTCACAGCTTAAAATTTTTGCAGCTGATTTCGATGTTTCTGACAAGTTTTGTTATGTTGTATGGGTTTTTTGTTATACAGAACCTTATATGATATGTAAGATTTATTAGGATAAAATGTCCTGTCTTGATGATTCATATGTTGTTGTCTCTATTCAGTGACTGAAATATGTGGTTACTTATGCGAGATTGTAGGTGTTTTTGTTTGACTGGTTGCTCCTTTCTGGTACAATACCGGTGCACAATTTTCATTTTGTTAATTGAGTGTGAGTTGATCTGCTTTTAAAGAAGAACGTTATAAGGAGAAGCAAAGAGGTCAGCTGGAAAGAGGAACATCAGAGCAAAGCCAGCAGAAGAAGAAAATGCAGCCAACGGTTTAACAAAAAATTCTCGCCGTTTTAGTTAATTCACAGTGTAGAAGTTAAAAACATGTTTTCCTCAGCTTCTTCCTACCACGCTTTTAGCAACCAAGTCTCTTGGATTTTACGTGATACTCATTTTCCTCCTCCTAGACCTAGCAAAATTCAATTAAGATGGGAAGCTGGAGAGACTAGGGATGCTGCTGGTGACAATCATCCTATTAATGGTGAGTTACAAACAGGCGATTGCAAGGAGTTGAACATATAGATACCATTGCAGGATGCACCTGGGAAACTTCAGAATTCATACGGACAAAATTTTCTTCATTTGAACCTTGGGGACAAGGTTATTCTAAGGGGGAGGGATGTTATAAGGAGAAGCAAAGAGGTCAGCTGGAATGGGAAAGAAAGGGAAGAGGAAGACCAGAGCAAAGCCAGCAGAAGAAGAAGAAGAAGAAAATGCAACCAACGGTTTAACAAAAAATTCAAATGGCGAGACGCTGTCGTTTTAATTAATTTAGTGTAAAAGTTAAAAACACGTTTTCCTCAGCTTCTTCCTACGCCTTTGTTTTCTATTATAACCATCATAGGGAGGAGAAAGGGGGTGATTGATCAGTGTGCAAGTTCCTTTCTCTCTGATTCTATCTCTAATTCTCTCTCGTCTTTTTCTTCTTCTATTTTCAATTAATTGTGTAATTGAACCCCATTATTGCAATTAATATACTGTGTCTTAGTTCTCGTTTTCAATTTCCAGTTTCATATTGTTGAATTGTTGGAATTGGGGTTGAGGTTGAAGTTCAACCATAACAAAGATTTAATGGGGTTGTAACAGGTGATTAAAGTCGCTTTATAAACTCTTTATTCAAGGTGGCTGATTGACTTTGGATGATTACTGATCACGGTGTTATGGTTTTCGGATTTTATCTGATTCATTCATTTTGGTGAATAGTTTTGACATTTTGTAAACTGGTTGGGGGAATTTATTAAATTTCTCATTTCTTTTCATGTAGATTGGTGATTTTGTGTTGCCAGCATTCGAGTCTACCTGCATCCTGAAGGATAAAGATATAATCAGGTTAGTCCATTTTAGTAATATTTATCATAAAAAGAAATAAAAGATGGTGGCATTTAGTGAGTTTATTGAAAACTACGTAATCTAGATTTACCCTGCTTCACATGTCAGAGTGAAGAAGAGAGAGAACACTTTGGTTGTGAAGGGAACCAATATTTCTGCTTTAGCTGAGAAATCGAAAGCTCTGGAGAGGCAACCTGTAAATAGTGGTGTCTTGCTTCTAGCCAATGAGGAGTTCGAGAAAGGAAAAGGAGGTTACAAGAGCGAAGAACCTGAAGAGGAGGATGGAGAGCCATTTAAAGATTTGGAAGGCACATCAGGCGTAAAAGATGTTTCCAAGAAAAGAAAAAGGAAAGCAGCGGAGGAATGTCAGGACTCGAAGTATGTGTTACTCTACATTCTATTTTACACGTCTTGTTATTGATACCTGTATGGTTTAATTATTCTTGCATCTTCTGATTTCAATGGTCTCAAGAACTATACGACACTTTTTGTTTATGGATTACAGGACGAAGAAGAAGAAGAAGAAACAACATTCTGAGGCTCCTGATAATGTTACACGTGATGTTCATACAGAAAAGATTAGATCTCATCAAGATGTCAGAATGGAAAAGAAGAGCCTTTCCGTAAAGGAAAATACAGATTTGAAGTATACAGAAAATGTTGAAAATAATGAAGACATGATGAGGTAGGTTTATGCATAGTTCTTTTTCTGGAATGTATTTTCACACTTCATTGTTTTATTTTACTCTATTTAAAATACCAAAAGTCCTAATCATTTTGGCATTGAACAAATTCTCTGTTGAATAGCAACTTTGACTCTTTCCTAACTCCTTAAAATTCTGTGGAGTTTGGATGGCAATGGCCTTAACTTTGTCCACTCTAAGAGCATCTCCAACAATGATCTTCTTGAAGAACTTTAGGAAAAATAAAAAGTGAGACATTTTATACAACTCCAGAAACAATCTGTATGTGTATTCTTTATTTTGCTCTTTTTTTTCCGTAAACAATTATGACTCAACTTCTTTTAACTTTTTTTTAACTAGCTTCCCTATATATTATTTTTCATTTCCCCTCTATTTCTGTGCCCATGTTTAGCGATAGGCAGGAATGTTAATTAGTTTAGGGGTTTGCTTTACGTGTGATTCAAAGAGGTTGCACTAATACAGAGAGAAGCGTTCTTTTATAAATCAAATAGGTGCATAGAAAGTTGTGAAATAATAAAAGAAATCATTAAATATATTGTACGGAAAGTGGGTTTGGCACACCTTTTGAGAGTCATATCCATTCTTTATTTTTAAATTTTAAGTATAGATAGTTTGTTGGACTCCTCAAAATGAGGATTGTATATCTAAAATGAAGAAGATGGGACTAATGAAGTGCCTCTAGGAGATTTTCATCAAGGTTATTGAAGCCTTGTTGCTTATGTAAACCACTATTCTTATCCATGAGAGAACCTAAAACTAGGGTTGATTTGATATCAAACTCTTTTCTCTTCCCACTAGCACAACCGGAGTATTGAGCTTGATGGCTGGACTTGGTCCTTTTAGGAGTACCTCTTCCCCACCTAACAAATAATTTGACAATAGAATATTAGATGTTCATACATATACTCCTAATTACATTCATAAGTGCATACACACACAAATATATGTATATTGGGATATTATTTCGCGAGATAACAAGGAGAGGATGACATATATTTTGAGATAAGAGTATTGGATTTTCTTTTTGATAGAAAAATTTTCAGAGGGGCCTTCTAGTAATTCCCTACTCCTTTTCCTTCTCCAAGGTTGTTTTCTATACAACTTTGGATTTCATCTTTATCTTTTCTACTAGTAATATCCTTTGAACTGCAGTTTGACAGAAATGACTCTATGAAAGTTAGCTCGCATGTCTAAATCTGTGAATTAGGCAGTTTTTGGTTTAGTCATCTTATTGTTGTGTGGAAGTTAGCTCGCACATCTAAATCTGTGCACATGTTTTGGTATGCATTGTCTTGTTCGGTAGGTTTCTGAACTTTCTTATGCCTCTGATATCTGTAGAAGTCAGAAGCGTAAGGAGAATGGACAAGAGATTGAGGGAGCAGCCCTTGCACCACAGGAACCTAAAAAGGTCCAAGTTTTACTAGTTTCTTCCAATTAGTACTACATTTTGTGTAACATATATTGGTCTTGCATGTTGTAGACTGTGTTTTTACATATTTTTTTGTTACTGCTGTTTTTGTTGCCTTGCATGCCCAAGTACTGGAAAGGGGCAGCCTTTTCTATTACAATATATAACCCATTTTTATTATTGTGAGATTTTGAAGTCTGATATGTTAAAATTGATATTAAAACTGCATCAGTTTGGGAGTTTGTATTAATTAAGAAATTAGTATTTTTCATGAAGAATTTGTACCACTTTGATCGGCAAGTACTTCTATTATTCTTCTAT
>CAIGRP010039399.1:0-12129 GCA_903798385.1 Fraxinus cuspidata
GAAGCATATCGAGCTTGATTACCATTTTGTGTGAGAATTGGTGGCTTCCGGAGCGCTACAGATCAAATATGTTCCTACACATCTTCAACTTGCTGACGTGTTTACTAAGATCCTTAGTCGTCCTGCCTTCATATTTATCCGTTCCAAGCTCCGCATTCGGGATTCTCAAATGCTAGGCTTGCGGGGAGAAGGACGGAGAGTATTACGGATAATAAAGATTTTAAATCATATCTGCCAGAGCATGCTCGAGAAATTTCTGCAACAGATAAAATCCCTTGATTATAGATGTCCATGTATATAGAAGATGGTGTTGGTTTGTATTCCATTTTGAATTATTCTTCCTGTAATAATGTATAGAACCTCATTATAAATACAACACCTTCGCCCCCAAATGAATCACAGTGGCTTAAATATCCCTTTCAGTTCAGAAGGAGACATTGTGCAGAATGTAGCATCTTTTTGCCTATGAGTGTACGGGAATTGAGAACTACTATGTTACAAAGAAAAAAGGGAGAAATAAAAAGGTACTAGGGTTCTTACAAATTGAGCACTAAATTAATTACACCTACAAAGAGACATGCGGAAGGTCTAAATAGTATTATAAGAAATGGCAATAGCACCCTTGTAATACAACATTTAATAAGAATAAAATGTGGATGGATCACGAGTTGATGGAACAGGTGAACGTGGAGACCAAATGTCACGAGTTCGAATCTCATGCCAACACTTCATCGGTTGAGCCTGTTGCACCGGGCTTGTCTAGTGCGGTTTACCTCTCTCGTGTGGTTTGCGGGCTAGTGTATATGGAGCGAGGTTTACCCAGTGCGCACTCACAGTGATCGGGCCTCCGCCTTTTCGAGGTGGTCGGAGCTCTGCTAGTGGGTAGCGACTGCAGGTTCCTATGTCAACAAAAAAATGTGAATGTGTCGATTTGTAAATATTAGATTGAATTTTTTTTTTAAGGTACATAATTTTTTTAATAAAATTAGTACCGAGAGACAATTGTCTTCATTTGATTGGCTGTTGCCAAAAACTGTTTTGGCAGCAGCCAATGAGTGAGACAATTGTCTCCCATGTATTAATTATGTTAAAAAAATTTGTACCTATAGCAAAGTTCTATTAGATTTAAGTAATTGACCCCAAAGAATTTTGTGCCAGCTAGTTAATACCCAATGAGTCAACATATACATATACCCTCTCTTGATTGAGAATCACAATTAAATAAAATTGTAGCTATACATATATGAAATTCAATGAGTCAACATATACATATACCCTCTCTTGATTGAGAATCACAATTAAATAAAATTGTAGCTATACATATATGAAATGAATTTCTTTTAATCATTTTTTTATAGGATAATTCTTATTTTTTATATTATAACATATTATTTTAGATGTTATTTGACAAAGTTTTTGATATAAGTTTTAACGAATTTTGATAAAAGTTTATGTAATATATGTGTGAAAAATTGATAAAAGTTGCAGGTTCCATAAAAAATATGGTTAAAATTAAAGTTAAACAATAGACAACTTGATAAATTTTTTATTTATCGAACAAACATTTAGTTTCTATTAAATTTGATTTTATTCAATTGAAAATGAAAGAAAAAAAAATAAACAAAGAGAAAAAAAACCTATGCCCATTGAAAGCCTGAACAGGCAAAGAGTACGTCGAGTGCCTCATGCCATCTCCTAATTCATTAACTGAAAGATAGTACAAGTTGGTACTTGCTTAATTAATATATATACCTATGAGATTCTCTGGCATGCATGTTCGTAGATGTAAATTCACTTGGTTTCCACCCTCCGGTGATATCAGACGCTTTGCAGTTGGAAATTCCATGCTGTTAGGGCTGCACAATCCGAATCGGGAAATTAACCATTTTTCGTGCCTAATCTTTACGAAATTTAACATATTTATCCTCAGCTCTTTTATTTAACATAATTCATCCTCATTCTTTTAATTATGTAACAAAATTTGTTATTGTCTCCATTTGACCATTAAATGTCATATATTTTTTTCTCCTCCTTAAACTAAAAAAATAAAAATAGCAATAAAACAACAAGACATTTAATCTTTTCCAACAAAACTCACCCACCCACCCGCCCTTACTCACTTCATCACAATTCATTCTCATTTGTAACCAAACACCACATCTACATATGCAGTCACACCTATGTCTTAGAAAACTTAATTTAGAAAAAAATCGCAATTAACCTCCATAACAGAAAATCCTCACCACCGGCCAGTGTCTCATCGACAGCTTCTCACCATTGGCTAGAGACGATAAAATATAAATTTCTTTTTTTTTTTTTAAAATTGTGTGTTAATATGTATTTAATTATTTTAAGTGAGATTTATTTTTACTTTTCCAAAAATGTATAAGACTCCCTTTGCCATATGTCCTTATTTTTTGTCAATCTATTACTTTATTTTATTTTTGTTTATTTAAAAAGGAGGACAAATTCATCATTTAATGATCAAAATAGAGATATGACAAGTTTTGCTATATAATTGAAAGGTTGAGAATGTATTATGCTAAAAAAAGATTGAGAATAAACATATAATATTCTACAAAGATTCAAGATGAAAAGTAGAAAATTGATAACTTTTTTTTTTGTTGACGTAGGAATCCACAGCCGCTACTCTTGAATGCGCGGGTAAATTTCACTTCATGTGCAGTAGTACGCAAACCATATAGGAGAAATGAACCGCACTAGGCAAGTCTGGTGCGAGGAGCTCGACCAAGAAAGTGTTGATACGTTCACTTGCTCCACCAACTCGGCCTCCCCCAAAGTGTTAGAAAATTGACAACTTTGGTCGTATGACAAGTTGATGAATGTGGACAATTTTGATGAAATGGTTAAAGGTTAGTTAGTTTCAAACCCCTCGTTCCTTGTGGCATATTCTTCAAGGAATCTACTGAGACAGCTGGGCAACCCGACAAGATTCTTAAAGATTCTCCCTTTTGCGGCTGATTTAAACTTTCAATTGCCATTCAAGGGCTATGAATTCACCATAAAACTTTATATTATCTCTTTCACATTTTTTAATTACTGGAAAAGTGAAGGATGAATTTAAAATCCACGAACTTGCAATAAAGAAAATGGTACTATTACTGCAGCCTGCCTTAATCATGAAACCTGTGTTTAATATAAACGGGCAGGTTAATCTTGGCCAAGAAAAATGCTTTATTTGTTGCTTCATTGTGACCAGAGGTGTAAAACAGGATATTCAGTTAAAAAAAAAAAAAACCCTAAGCATGCGCTTAACGTTGAGTTAAATATACGAATTGTCACTAACCTTCTCAATCATAATTAAACTTTTAAATTTTTTTTGAGACACATCGAACTTTTTAAATGTTTTTCATTTCTTTAAACATTTTTTAGCTGTCAAATAACGTTTAGTTAATCAACAGTTCACTATATTATAAGAGAAAAATAACAAATCTATAATATATTAAGTCTATGTTTGGCCTCTATTTTTTCAAAAACTCATTTTTTTCAAAATTCATTTTCAATCGCAATTTTTTCCATAAAATAATTTTACATGTAAATTTAAAAATCTTTCCTTAAATGCATTTTGGGCCAAAAAAAAGGGATCAAATAGAGGCTAAATATCACGTCAAGTTAGAATCATTTTTTGGACTACAATTCAATTATTTTAATAATACTTCACTTTTCATTTTTCAATATGTATTTAATTATTACAATAATATCATACTTTTCGTTTTTCAATATGTATTTAATTTATTATTCATTTGAATCATTTGAACAATATTATCATTAATTAATTTGTCAACTATTTAGTTATGATGAATCTACATTTGATACATTTATTACCTTACTTTTTGTTCTTCAATATATATTTAATTTATTTAACCATATTTGACAGATTTATTACCTTTCATTTTTCAATATGTATATGATTTATTTAATTATTTGAACAATATTATCATGAATTATTTTATCAATTATTTAGTTATGATCAATATTGACATATTCATTCCATTTGATTGTATTATAAATTAATTTCATTATAATTTTTTGGAACAAAAGATGAATATTTTAATATATTCAATGCATATTAAGTGAATATGAAGAAATGATGATATTTGTTGGACGTTTAGTTCAAATCAAAATGGTAAACGGAGGGACTATTCTAATTTATTTCCTCAACTATTTAAATTATTTTCACAAGGTAGTTTTTATTTCATTTGAATCAAGAGTTCATTCCATATAAACAATTTGTATTAATTATTTTTTATATTTTCAAATCTTATAATATTATTTTTGTTGGACCTATAAAGTATTTGCACGGTCAATTAGGACTAGTCCTCAAGGTAGAATATTAGATGGTGGCGTGCGCAGCTACGCACACAAATAGATAAAGTGGTAGATTTATAGGATATTCGGAGTATGTAAAAAGTGGAATTATTATTATTTTTTAACCTAGCTAGGGCAAGGCAGCAATTTGCCTCATTGGGAAACCTTCTTACTTTTGCTCATTCTACTTTATTTATTTCTATTGTATTTAGGGACATATTTTACCATTTTGTCCATGACTATCATGGTTCAAAATTTTAGTTTGGACAATGATTCCAATTTGGCATATTCCAAAGAATGCTTTTTAGAACCTACAAAGTGGAAAATATGTACATTTTTATGGTTAAATAATTATTTTCACTTTTAAAAGTAGGATCTGTGAGATGTGATGGACTCATAAAAAAAGGTCAAAAAAATATATAGTCATCATTATAAATAGATCTTTTAGGTTACATTTTAAAAATCTTTCAGGTTGCCTTTCAGTTGTACAGTGTTTATGTTGTGTGGTTAACCAAATTTAATCTAGCCTTTTTCTTTTGGTTAAATTCAGCAGTTTTTCTTTAATGTTTTAAATAATGAATATTATCAATATTGGAGCTGAATATGTCTCCATCGAGAGTTGATTTTAGAGGCAAAATTAATGTTTGGTGATTTACAATTTTAGAGTAGGTTCTTTCAGTAATTAGTTATACTATACGGGTTTATACGATCTCTTAATTTTCTTCTACTTTAGTCTATCGTTTTCAATAAACTAGCACCAGTCATTCTCTTATTGAAGTATTTCAGAGCCATGATTGAAAGTTAAAGGGATTCTCTGTAGTTAGAACCAAGTTTATGCGAACATTTTCTTTCATATTTACATAAGCACTCCAGTAAAGTGTACTTTTTACGACATCCAAATGAATGCCATAAAAAAGTTATTTATGGCATACAATTAAACGATGTATAAAGCAATGTTGTAAAAAGTGACGCACTTTTTACGGCGTGCAAAACATGCTGTAATAGAACGCCGTTATTACTTTTTATGGCATTCATATGCAAGCCGTAATTTATTTTTTTTATGGCATTCGGGAGTGTACGTAGTAAAAAGTGACATACTTTTTATGGTGTGCACATGAACGCCGTAGAAAATAGTGATTCACGGCGTGCATTAAGAAACTCCATAAATGTCAATTTAAGTTTTCTAAAAAATATTTATTTATTTGTTTATCAACAAACCGATAATAATTACAAAACAAAATTACACACATTAATCCATACAAAATCAAGCTTTTCATAGTTTCGATAAAAAAAAAATATTGAGTACAGTTCAATACAATGTGCCAAAATGTATAATTATCCGAATAATTCTAAGAACTAGTTAGCTACTCAAAAAGTTAAAACAGCAATATGAAAAAATTATAGAATACTAGTTAAAAAAAAATTGATTAAAATGTTACAAAATATTTGATCCATATCGAAGTTTACTTCTTTGACCAACAATTTAGCTATCCCACACAAAAAAATAAAAAAAATAAAAAAAATAAAAAAAAATTATTCAACTCCCTGCATATCTCACAAATAATAAAGATACAATTAATAAGATTAGAGTGAGAATGAATATATAACTCATAATTTAAGAAACTTTTACCATTTGAGCTTCTAAGCGAGCGAAGCCTTTCTACTTGTATGCATTATAGTTTGATTAGCCTCATCTTTTTGAATCCGTCTTTCTTTTCCTGCAAAATCAATAAGTATTGTATTAGTATAACTTTTATTAGGAATAAAGAGCAGATGCAGTAAGCAATTTAGAATAAGGAATGTAAAAATGAATAAACCGACAATGGATAAGTATTCGCAAAAGAATGTTGAAAATCGAGATATGTTGATTAAAAATAATAAGGAATTAATTACACAATTGAGAAAAAATTCTCAAAGTTCTTCTATTCAATAGAAAAAAAGCACAGAATTAAGAAGCAGATGACGTATATGCATTAGAGAACTATATCTTAACAAGCATTTTTATACAAAACCTTTTCATCCTGTAGTCTTCCAGATAACATTTATCTCATTTGAGAAATTCTAATTCTAATTTCACAATAATATTGCCACAATAATATCATATCCTGATAAAGAACAACAATTCATATTCATATTTTCTCAGAAGCATTAGATTGATATCAAAATAGATGAATAATGCGTATAATTTAACACTAAAGTTCAAGAATTGTAAATTATGCTATTACCAAACAGAAATTCCTATCTAATAACACCAAATAAGAGTTCCTGCTGGACATGAAATTACAGCTCACCTTGGGACCTGCATAAAATTAAGAAATAAATGCTTAAGCCCATCATTTCAACTCAAATCAAGGATACTTGTTTACAGTTAGTGATGGCAACGGGGCGGGTTCGGGGCCAGGCACCCCTGCCCCGTCCCGCACCCCGTCCCCGCCTTAGACGCGGCCGGGCGAGGGCTTGCCCCATTTTTTTTTGTTAATTTCCAGTTAATTATTATTAGTTAGTTAATTTTTTTTTTTTTTCATTCATGGGGAGGGTGCCCCGCCCCACCCCGTGACCCGATTTTCCAACACTAATCGACTAAATTAGGGTTACAATAGAACATAATAAAAAGTCTATAAAAATTGAAAACTCCCCGCCTTAGACGAGGCGGGGCGAGGGCTTGCCCCGTTTTTTTTTTTGTTAATTTCCAGTTAATTATTATTAGTTAGTTAATTAATTTTTTTTTTCATTCATGGGGAGGGTGCCCCGCCCCGCCCCACCCCGTGACCCGATTTTCCAACACTAATCGACTAAATTAGGGTTACAATAGAAAATAATAAAAAGTCTTATCAAAATTGAAAACTCCTTTTCATGGGTTAGAATAGACTACAAACCTAAAACTCTTGAATATCTAGGAGTATTCTCAACTGAGCAAAGAAGAGAGCAGCATCGTTCGATAACATTCTGGTGGCTAATTGACCGACTTTGGAAGGAAATGGAAAAGAGCTTTACGGCATGCTGAGAATGTATGCCCTATATACTCTTACGGCACCTTTTACGGCATTCTGTAAATGTATGCCGTAAATACCCGACTTTTACGGCTTGCTAAAAATGAGCATCATAAATACTTCAAGTAATTGAATTATTACATCACACATTTAAGGCATGTCATAAAAAGTCTATTTTTACGGCATTCCATAAGCAAATGCCGTAAAAAGCTACGTTTGTTGTAGTGAAGGGAGTATCATATATATTTACCTTGTTATGTATTTCTCTTATCAAAAGCTTATATTTTCACATTAATGACACATTTATTTCTTTTTTAAATTAAACAGTGGCATGTATTATTAAAATAAATATAGAAAATAGTGGCATGCATTATTACAATAATATGGTCTTAATTTTCTTTTCTTTCTTTTTTCTTTTTAAATTAAACAGTAACATGTATTATTACAATAAATATAGAAAACATAGTACAGTAGCAAGCCAGGGAGAACTAATATTGTCATGATTCATTAATAGTGATTAATTTTGCTTATTTGCTGCTCTTTTCTCTTCTTTCTTTTTCTTTTGCTTTTGCATGTTAACTAAAACAATAACATGCAGACAGAAATGAATGTGCTTGTATGCATGAGAAGCTTGTAAACATGATAAACATACACTATATACACATACATTACACACATACACACATATGAGAGAGAGAGAGAGAGTGAGAGAGAGAGAGAGAGAGAGATTATTTATAACAGTTTTATTCATAGATAAATTGGCTATAACACGGGTTCTACATTATACATCAAACAGATTAACCTGAAATATTGAAAATAATTATTAAAGCAAACCTGCATCTGCTACTTAATATTAATTACAAGAGATAATAAATCTACTTATACATGCATGTTTATGCATTTGTTCCTGTGCTCTTGTTTGCAAAAGAATGACCAATACCGGGACTATGACCTGGTCCTGTGGGTCGAAAGTCATTAGTCTTTCCTGCAACGTTGTCCCTTTGGGCTGGAAAAGAGTGGCCAATTCCAGGACTCTTTCCTGGTGACGTAGGACGAAAATTATTTACATCCGTTGCATTAGAACTGTCAATTTCCTGTTTTTGATTAGCTGGTGGGGGAATGCGCTCTTGTCCTACAATTTGAGGGGAAGCATTAGCAGGACGAGTAGCTGGAAAATCGTTTTTTTCTTGTTTCTTAAATGGTTTTAATTGCCTTGCTTCGGTAAGTGAAATTTCAAGGCAGGAAAAACCAGCAAGAAGGAACAGAAATATAGAGATTTTTTGTATGTAGGCCATGAAAGGAAAGTGGATGTGCAAATGTAGTTCTTTGCTTCTATAATTAGAGTGTGTTTTAGGAGAGGGAGATATATTTGTTGTTTTGGATCTGAATATTTCGATTTCAGAATTGTCTTGGTATTTATAGCCTTAGGGTATCACATCATGTCAACTTCTTAACCACTGAAAGTTTGTAATCATGAAAGTCCTTAGTGATGATGATAATAATAATAATAACAATAATAATAAAATTCCATTGTGTGGTACTTTTTCTTCGGATGGTTCATATTAATTGCTTAAACCGTTTAATATATATTTGAATACATGCGGTGCTCATCACTTCACATTAGGATCTTCTAATTTAACTTATTTTTTCTTGAATACCTGGTGACCGATCCGATAAAATAGTTCAATGTCATTTATAAGGATAAATCTCTCTCAAGCAGTTAGTTTCACATGATATATGAACATAAATGTTTCCTTACTTGGGAGAGAATAAATATGGTTTATAAAAGAGAGTAAAACGATCATGGGAGGTGGGATGATCATCTCTAAAAAATATATAAATATAGGTAAACTATGATGGGACTTGTTATAGAACGAAATAAAGATTCAACATGTTAACAACCTATACGACCCAAGTCAATGTCTAATAAGATCACATCGCTTGGTAGAATGCATGACTAACATTTAGAACCTGTTTAACAATCATTATTATAGGAAAAAAAATGAGTTTTGAAGAGTGATTTTTAATAGAATGTGTAGTTAAAAATAGGAAAATATTTTTCGTATACATGTAAAATATTTTATTGTGTGAATGTGTGGTTAAAAGTAGTCATATAGCAAATCATGAAATAAAGTAATGAATGTTAAACAGGCACTTGTTATGAGCTCCTTAGTTGGCTCTCAGAACATCTCCAATGTAGCCTATGGATTGTAATTTAGATGGCATGTAAGTTAAACTAATTTTATTGCACGTGGCACTCAAGTCTATAAAAAGACACTTAAGTTTAAAACTGGTCTCTAATTGGTCGTATCTATGACCTAATAATATTGTCGAAGTGTCTTATTTTCAAAATAACATCTAAATATGTATAGGAACTATAAATTTTGTCGAGTTAGCATGTCTAATAGAACTTTGAATTCAGTTAAAACTCTAAAAAAATCTATTATTTCGTTTACCACATCAGCTTGATAGAGTTCTCGTAAGATTGCATTAAAGATTAATTTTAAAACACCTTTAATTTTACTTATATGGTAATTTCTTTTAACAATCTACGGAAGCGTAGGAGATGCTCTCACCTTGATAATTGGCTAGTATAATTACAAAGAGATTGATCTAACAGTTAGTCAATTTATTATGTAAGATTTTATGTCTTGATACATCGATTTGCTTTCCTGTTTATTTACTTTCATGCTCTCTCCCCACTCACTCACTTATTATTATTATTATTTATTTGGTGGTTTCAAACTCCCTTCCCCACCCACCCCACAAACAGAGTGCATCTGGACTAAAAAGAGGTTATTATCAGTGAACATGACATAGTTAAGGACCAAGTAACCATCGACTGTACAATGACCCTTTGTTGTTCTCAAATGATGCTTTGCTGTTCACATGCTGCAGGGGTGGTAATTATTCATGATTTTTGACAAATTAGATTTCTTGCATTAAAAAATAAAGAAATTCACGAGCCTAGTTGGCTTCCCACTTAATAGTCTACTTTTAATTAATGTGGATGGCTCATATTTCAAACACTTTCGGTAGACAGTTTGAAGTGAAAGCCAATCTATCTTGTGGTTTAAGTTTAGTTTAATAAACGGCACTGTTGAATTATTTATTGAGAACATTCCACTAATTTACAATTATGATAAAATGTTATCTTTTTGCAGTACCAATAAATTTCTATTTCCATACTTAGAATATAAAATAATCTTGCTGCTTTGCAAAGAAATGAAAAAATAGTGTTCATTAATGGATTTTGCTAGTGACCATCAAAAGTGCCCGACCTTGCCTGACCATGGTATCTAATGGATGGACTGGACAGTGACTTGTGTTTGGTAGTTGTTTTGGTCAACTCTCTATTGTTTATTTTATGTTACTTCAGCATAAAATATGTCATCACTCAACCCCCAAGAGTTAAACTGCGGATATTCTATTATTCTTTTCAAAACCAAAATCACGACTTTTAATAGGAACTCTCTAGCAGATTTGACCTCTATCATTTATGTAGTACCATCTCCATAATAGATCGTATTATTATAAGTGGTATAAATGTGTAATTATGAATATTGAGTCGACCTGTGTTCGAAATTATGTTCAGTGCTCTTCACTTCCATCTAGATTGATTTTAAATACCAATAATACTATGTAACATTATTCATTATTCAATTTAGTTAGTGCAAATTCAACTCAAATACATTTAGAATAATGATGTTTATAAGCGATGTTAATTATTAGAATCTAATGTGACCATGGGGTCTGTATCACATTCTACGGTAATTAAAATACATCTCAATTTTACAAGAAAATGTGACAACTACCTAATTATTATCACATTGGCTATTTGTTAGTCGTTTTATAAATAGAAAATACTTTTATTTTTATTTGCATTGGAGCCAGAAATTAATTAATATTCTATAAAAGCACGAAACGGTGCAAAACTTGTTAGGAATAAAATTTCATATCGAATAAAGATAAAAATAAAGAGCAATTTATAGAAGTTTGGTATAATAAGGTTGACATTTTAAGATGAAACCCTAAATTTTAATATGGTATTGAAGTCCATTAAACTCTAACGTGCAATTAAATCTGATTAAGACTTAAAAAAATAAAAATAAACATGCGAATTTCAAGATTGATTTTTTCATGTGAGCCACCTTCAGGACATTTTAAATGATAAAATCTCACATCAAATAAATGTGGAAATATAAATCAATTTATAACCGTTTGAGTATTTCTCTTAATAAGGTCAACCTTTATATATGAAACCCCAAGTCTTAAGATGATATTAGAGTTCATTAGTTTCAACAAGTAATTCGATACGATTAAAACTAAAAAATGAGCACACAAATTTTAAAATTTATATATTCAAACGAGCCACCATCTTATGGAGTCATTTTAAGGTATAAAATTCTACATCAAACAAAGATAAAAATATAAACAAATTTATAAGGATTTAGGCTACTCCTTTAATGATGTTGACCGTTTAAAATAGAACCTCAAATCTTAATAAGGCCATATAAAAAAAAAAAGAAATTTGTTGAATTGGCGGCTGAGATGGACAGTAGTAATTTGACCAAAAAATTATAAGCGGTTAAGAATAATCTATTACTTTTACTCTTTAATTGTATTTGCGACTGTTTGACCTAATTATTATATCTTATAATATTTGGACCCTTGTGCATTATTTAATTAATAAATAAAGGTTTGACCTGCAGCAGATTAGATTCTCCCGATTGCCAATGATGGACCCACCAGAATTTGCCACTACAAGAGTGGTGGCAATATTTATATTGCTAGAGCTTCATGAATCATG
>CAIGRP010039400.1:0-11222 GCA_903798385.1 Fraxinus cuspidata
ATTGGTGCCAAAATATATTGGACTATTACCCATCGCGAAGAGGATTGGAAAAGTCGCATACAGAGTTGAACTCCCTTCATGTTGCAAAATCCACAAGGTCCTTCATGTTGGTGTACTCAAGCCATACTTTCCAGACAGGAGGACGCATCCAGAAATGAGCCAAAGCGACCTGTGTTTGAACTGAAAAGAGCTGAAAAGAGTGTTGCCGAAGTGATTCATAACCATCTAACTACTCGAGCTTTCAGGAAATATCATCAAGAGTACTTTGTCAAATGGAGCGGATGCAGCAATGAGAAGAATACTTGAGAAAGCGAACAAAACCTTGGAGCCTTCAAACCATTACTTGAGGCATATCATTCATCAATGGCTCCGAGGACGTCGCCAAAACAAGTGGGGGAGAATGTCAAGGACCGCAGCTTTACTTAAATCCCTCGACTCACACATTATAAATATTTTAATTCAATCGTAAAATAGTTGAAAATTAGAAAATTTTAGTATGATTCCTCGGCATTTAAACGTCTACTACCGTCACTTAAGTTTTTGTTTCAAATGCTAATAGGGGGTATTAGTCTTTCAAACATCTTTCAAGCTTTTCTAGTGTTCGCCCCCTGCACTAGCTATTATAATTTACTGTTTTCATCAATTGTAATTTCTAGTTTTCAAGCAATCAATGATCAAGTTATTTCCAATGTCTTTCAATTTCATGTTGCAAGCTTTCTACAAATTGTGATCAACTTTTACTTCCCGAAATGACCGAGAGAAGGCGGACAGACTACTGCCGCACGGTGTCCCTTTCTTTGTCAAGAAGAAAGGTACCTCGTGAAACATGGGCTAGAATAGCCCATAAGCAGACATCGGCTTAGAGGCAGCTAGCCCATAAGCACCCATGGGACACAACCATTCATGCTCATGGCACTGTTGTTAGGGACAAAATTTCTACCCCATTTTGCAAATATTGGATCTTCTTGGGACATTTTGGGAAATTTTCTAGGTTCAATTATTTGGTCATTTAAAGACCAAAACGTAGCCCATTCATTTCATTCATTACTCCGTAGCGTTCATTACATATTAAGATATTAGGGTAAAAGGAGAGGGAAAAAGAGGACAAAAAAATATGAAAATTGGAGAGATTTTGGGAAAAGTCAAGACCAAACTAGCCTTCATTTCTAGAATCCAATCAAGAGACGGGTTCTACATTTTGTCTTGTATTTCATCCATTATTTTCTCTAATTTGTAATGTGTTTCTTTAACTCTTCTCCATTTTGTCATTTATTTACAATGGGCTAAATCTTTTGATATTGGGATGACTGATGTAGCTTAACCTAGTTTGATTAATTTAGTTATTTGCTCTTTAATGTTGAAGTGCTTATTTTCATGTGTATTTACTGTATTTAATGTTATTCATTTATTTGACAATTAAATAAATGTGTTGAGTGATTTGTATAATTTTTGAGAAAATATTGTATATTTTAGACCAAATAGTAAATGTCCCATGTTCTTAAAGAATATAGAGATATACTCGTACCATAGGTGTCCATTTCACAAAGATAACTGCAATTTATTGAATTTTGATTGACATATAGATATAGTAGGTTAAATCAATCGATTATTACTAAGTTTCACTCTAGAGAGTTAATTAGTTAAAAACGGGAAAACGGGTCTAACGTTTAAAATGGGTAATTTGTTAAAATTATTATTGAAAAATTAAATAAGGGACGGTTAAGTGAAATTATGAATCCCAACCATTTTAACATCCATACTTTCCTCAATTTCTAGATTTGATTATTTTTTATTTTTGTTCTCATCAAAATCAAATTTTATTGCGTGTTTCATTGTTAGAATTAAATCAACTATTACGTAATTAAGTAATCATTCCTTGTGGGGATAGACAATCCGGATTCATTAATCCACTTTATTACTTGTACAAGACCACCCGTGCATTTGCAATATACACATTTTATATCGAACAAAATGCTTTTAAAGGGAATGGAAAAGGAATATATAAAATAAAAATTTATAAAATATATAAAAATTCATCATATTAAAAAAGTTTTACTGAACAACTTCTACTTTATATAATGTTTGTTTTTCTATATATGTGTGTGCACATTAATTTTTATTGAAATACATGTTAACTTTTGAGTTTTATGTTTCCGCATATGAAATTTATTCCACATTGATAATTTTTATGGGGAATCTTAATTTGTAGTCAAAACTAAATAGTAAACTTGAAATTTGGCAAATTTTGAAAGATTTTGCAAAAGTGACTAATTGTCCTATGAGTGTACGGTATCACGAACAAGTAATAAAGTAAAATAGAGTTATTACTCCCAACCAATGATCAATCAATTTTAACTTTAATCGAATAATAAATTGTGATTGAAGTATTTATACTAAATTAACTAATTAAACTACAATTCTAGTGAGCAAATTATAAAGCTTTTGTAATTTTAGATGTGACGGTTCCTAAGACCTCGAATCCTCCTTATAAATTTGTTTCAATGCAATTTAATAACATGATAATATGTGCACAATTGTGTTGATCAATGTTTCTAACCTAATTAAAAGCATTTCTCGATGTCAATTAAATCTATCTTCACATGTGCCCTTCATGTATCTCTATGAAAGATGTGAACATGGAAGTGTATTAAAAATGTTAGAACATCTATAGAAATCATGCAAAGTATAACGGTATATCTCTTTTTCCTATCGGATTTTACAGTGATTATTATAATGTGCTTTCTATTCTATTATTTTTCTCGAAATCAATAAAATTCACAATTACTCCAATTAGTGATCAAGTCTTAGTAATTAAAACCCTAGCCTAGCATTACAAAATAGCAAAAAATCATAATTAATTTGAAGAACATAACTCGAATTATGGATAAATTGATGAAGAAGATGAATATTGAAATCATGAGCTTCTTCAATGGTTTTTTTGATGAATCTCAACTGTTTCTTCTTTTCTATGTCCAATGATCAGGGTTGAATCTTTAAAGAATTGAAATCTTGCAATTGCGTCTTAATTCTTTCAAAAGATCCATTAATTGGCCTCTCATGGACTAAAATAATGTATGAGAGGTTCTCTTTAATGTATGCTGAAGTTTGGTATTTATAAGGCCTGGAAATCTGATGAAAACTGCGTCCAAATTAGTGCTTAGGAAGAGTTCTAATTAAACTGCAAAATTGCATGAACAAGTCCCCGTTTACCCTGTGAACGCCAAATTTGAGCAGATTTGCTCTCGGTAAATTTTGTGAGAAGCCGGCGTGCGCGTTGGCTTGATTCCCATGTGTGTACGACTGATTATTTGTACGCATGGACCCAACTTTCAGTCTATGTGCACCACGAATAAGTTTATAAACTACAATTATCATATGGTAATCAAGCATTTGAGATAGAAACATAGCCTTTTATATGAAAATATTTATAGGGTGGTTTTACTTCGACAGCTTACCTTTTTAAAAATTGTCGAAAAATTAGGATTGAACTCCACGACCTTTCAGGTAACTTAGTTTTGGTACTCCAACCTTTAAAAGTATAGTTCTAAGTCTCCAACTAATTTAATTATGGAATTTGGATCCTTGCATAAAAGAAAGAATAAATGTTGATAACGACCTTTCAGGTAACTTAGTTTTTGTCCTCCAACCTTTAAAAGTATAGTTCTAAGTCTCCAACTAATTTAATTATGGAATTTGGATCCTTGCATGAAAGAAAGAATAAATGTTGATATCACATGCAACTTTCAAGTGACTTAAAATAGAACGTGTAGTAGTTTGTCAATTTACCATACAACTTTAAGTTGTGCAATTTAAACATCCACATGGACAATTTCCATCAAGTGAGGATTCAAATTCACATATTTAAGCAAATTGAGTACCCAGAACCTCAATTTTGAATGTTGAAGACCCAAAAAAACCAGCCCCTATCTTTCCCAAAAAATTCACCATGATTATAGGTAAACGAACAAATACGAATAACCCTCTTAACAAATCGTGTACTTATTGTTTGTTAACATGATCGAGGCATTTGGAGGGGCAAAAGAGGTGGGAAAAGCAGTGATTTGGACATTCACAGAATCCACCAAACTCAGAGATGTAAAACGAACATTAACAGGGTCAAATTTGAAAGTATTCACAAAGAAAAGTTTACAAGTTGGAATTCATAGTCAAAAGCCCAACGTCTTGAAGCCACAATATCTCCATACGTTATGCCTGCAAGGGAAGATCACTTTAAATGCACAGGTTCCTGAATCTGATTGCCACAATTGAAATTAGACTTCTATAAAATTGATGATAGTATATCACCAGTTAGTGACATTCAACATACAAAAGTGTTTCCTATTTCCTGCTTTTTCTCCTAAAGCTTACAAAGTGGGTTGGGTGAGGTACGGGGTAAGTAGTAAAAATATATACATTCAATGAGTACATATTAATCTACAGCCTAGCACGGAGATCTATCAAAATGGTTTCAATGCCTCTCAATGGAGGGTTTCGATCTCATTATAAAGAAGAGAATTGCATAGTACACGGCTGACTTGTTGGTTATTACAGTAATTTGTCTACCTAAATATATTATGAACTAATCAATAAATATATAAATACTAATAAGAATATATATTTGGACAAGAATATCCTATCAATCAAGAGTTGTCATATATGACTAACATTCCCCCTCAAATTGATGTTGGTCGATCAAGAAACTTCAATTTGTCAATCATAGATTGATGGCAATAGCGAGATAAGGCTTTGGTAAAAACATGAGTACTACGATGTGATAAGTGTATTTTTGGGGTCTAAAATAATGATATTTGATAGTTCTTCTGACAAAATATATTCTAAATTGTTGTATTTTATGTTATATAGGTAAAACACAACGGTTGAACGAAAATTGGTAAAATAGACAAAATCCAAAATTTGATAACCAAATTGTAAATATTCAATAGCTGATTCGGACACAAGAACCTTGAAAATTGCTAAGAGACAATTAGATGGAATTAGAATTCAAAAAGGAATGTAATATGATCAAAATATTATCAAAATCAATTTCCAATCGTATAAGTTATATTCCAGATTTTTAATCGAAAATTGAGATCCATTTTTGGCATAGTAAACATCAGAATTGGAAATATTCTATTTCTATCAAATTGTATCCCTTTGAATTAGCTTTCTAACGCACTTTGAATCGCCTCAATTGGATATGGGGAGAGAAATTTATAGCCAAAATACTTACTGATGTGCAGAAACAAAAAATTCCTCGCTTGAAGGCAACTTTTCTTATTCGATTGGAACTTTTTTGGAAACCAATTTGGGCGTGATTTTCAACCAATTTTCTATTTCTACAAATACCTAACAGCAGAATACATATTTCATATTATACTCCAATATTCATCAATTATTATTATCAAAGTACGAGAATTCATAGTTTTTGTGAGAGAATTGAAGGGTAACTTGATTTTTTTGGCAAAGAAGAGAATGCGGAAGTGAAGATTAATCAAGAAACCATTGAAGAGATTCAAGATTCATCTTCATTTTCAATTTATCAAAAATTCGGTTTATGTCTTTTCAATTAAATATGATTTTTCGTAATTTCAATATGTTAGACTAGTTTTATATATTGGTAGAATGAGGTGAACCCTTATTATGATATTTTTAGTTTTAATTAATTATTTTGACTTTATTTTGATTTGATTTGTGGATGTTTATTATCGTTCTTTTCAATTGCTTGATCACCAATTGAATTGTTATGGGATTTTATTGTTATCGAAATAGACAATAGGGTTTAAGCATATTATAATAAACATTTTCAGGTTCGATAGATGATATAAATATATATTTATGCTTTATATGGTTTCAATATGTGTTCTAGTACTTGTTAATACATTTATCATGTTTGCATTTTTCATCGAGAAATAGATGTGTACCTGAGGGGAATAGATTTGACCTCTAATGAGAGATGCTTTCAATTGGTTAGGAACAATAACCAACCTAAATGACTTCAAACTGTCACTTTAATTGTTACACTAAAAATGGAATAATGAGGGAGATTTGACATTTTAGCAATGTATCTTACATATTTGAAAAACACATTTACTTACTTTCATTAGTTTAATTGATAATTTAGGGATTAGTCTAAAAAAATCAAAAAGTTTGTTTTCTACTCGATTAAAGTTGCAATTAATTTGAACTCGATCAAAAATATAGTCGTCTTGGGTTCGACACTCTATTCACTACTTTATTACTTGTGTACGATCTCGTTCACTTGCGAATTTTCTAGGGATCAAGTTTTTAGAGCCGCTATCGAGGACTATTGGTTTTTATAAGTTTAGTTAATTTTAGTTTTAATAAGAATTTTACTTTTTTTTTAAAGTTTAGTTTATTAGAAAAACATTACAGTGTTTTCTACTTCATTTTTCAAGACCTTGTATGCGAAGTTCGAGAACCGGTAATCTTACTCAAGTTGACCCAGAGATATAACGAACATTCAACATTCGAAAAAGACAACAATTGGAAATACACCAAAAACGCAAAGAGGAAGACAGGGTAGAGGGAAATCGAATCAAATAGTCATCGAGGTTAATCTGGGAGTAGCACGACCGAATGTGGCTGCAACTAATGAAAATGCAAGGCTAATAGGAGAGTATATGGTTCCACTAGTTATGAAAAGCCAATCTAACATAGTATATCCAACATTTGGTCAGACAAACTTCCACCTGAGGACTAATGTGATCAACATGTTCCAAAACGTGCTACAATTCTTTGGAAGAGCTATAGAGAATCCCAATGCTTAATATCAAGATTTCTAGACATGTGTGTAACTATCGAGTATCCGGGGTGTCCAATGAAGCAATTAGACTGATGCTTTTCACATACGCCTTGAGAGACTCAGCCACAGAGTGGATAGACACTTTGTCCACCTCAGAGCATCACTACATGGAACCAATTGAGTCAAAAATTTCTCAGCAAATATTTCCCGCCAAAAAGGATGGCAAAGCTGAGGGACGAGATTGCACATTTTAACAACTGGATTCAGAATGCTATTCACAGGCTTGGGAATGATACAAGGGTTTGCTCCGCCAATGCCCACAACACGGATTGCAGAAATGGCTTTAGGTGCAGTATTTCTACATTGGCCTGAATCTGATACGTAGGGCTAATGTAAATTTTGCATGTGATGGTTCTATCACAAAAAGAACTACGGATCAAGTCTACCAAATCATGGAGGATATGGCATTCACCAGTACACTATGGCCTACTGAAAGGATGAGTGGAAAGAGAACCGTCGGGGTATTCGAAGTTAATTTTTTGACAGCAATTTTAGCACAATTGGCATCATTGGTACAGAAGGTGGATCGAATGAACGCATCCCAGACAATGGGATCAAAATGCAAGCATTGTGGAGGGAATTATGAGACTGTTGACTGCATCATGGATAGTCCTTTTGCTCAGTCAATAGAGAATGTAAATTATGCTCAAAATTTTCAAAGACAGCAATACAATCAAAATCATAACACTTACTGCCAAGGCTGAAGGAATCGCCCAAGATTCCAATGGAGCAACAATTTGGTAGCTCAGATTGCACCACAGCAGACTACACCACCAGGTTTTCATCAAACTGAATATAAATCTTCGTTAGAAGGTCTTGTTACTAAATTGGAGGAGATATCTACCTAGCACATGCAAAGGAAAAATAAAATCTTACAAATTCAGGGAGCTGCCATAAAAAATTGAAAAGTCAGATGGGACAAATAGCAAAAGCACTTCAGAGAGACCACCAGGAGCACTGCCTAATGATACTGAGATAAACCCCAAACAGCAGGTAATGATAGTGAAGGTTGTGGAAGAAGAACAGATTGAGGCAATAACTACCCGTAGTGGAGTTCAATTGCCAAATATTAATATAAATAGACCGTTTGCTACAAAGAAAATGTACATTCCACGATTGAGGAGCAAATGGAGGAATCTGAGCAGAATAAAGACGCAGAGACAGAAAGAGCATTAGAGGATCCAAAAGTTAGGAAATGGCTCATAATAAAGAGTTTGTGGCCACTACCTTTTTCACGAAGACCGCCAAAGAAAAGGCTCGATGATCAATTCGAAACGTTCCTGGATATGTTGAAAAAGCTCCACATCAATATCCCATTCATCGATGCTATAAGATCCCGATGTATGCAAAGTTTCTGAAGGACATGATATCTAAGAAAGAAAGATTTTAGATTAGGAATAAGTAGCATTAATCGAGAAGAGCACTACAAGGCTGAAAAATAAATTACCACCAAAACTCAAAGACTTAGAGAGTTTCACTTTACCTATTTCACTAGGCAAAGAATTTCATTTTAATGCTTTATGTGATACAGTTGCAAGTGTAAATTAATGCCTTTCTAGTTTTAGGAAACTAGGGGTTGGGAAAGTCAAATAATCGAATGTGACGCTGCATCTGGCAGATAGGAGCATTAGATACCCATGGAAAAATGTTGAGGATGTGCTCATCAAGGTTGGAAAGCTGATATTCCCAGCGAACTTTCTTGTTATGGACCTCAAAGACGACCACAATATGCCAATTATCTTAGGTTGACTCTTTTTAGCAACAAGTCAAACTTTGATTGCTATGGAGAAGGGTGAGCTGATTGTGAGGGTGGAGTACGCACATGAGATCTTTAAATTAGATAATTAACCCAAACAACCATTAGTCCCGGAGGAAGCCAAATCTATTTCTGAAAAAGTTCAACAAGGGTCAAAGGAGATAAAACCTAAACGTCTAGAGAGCCTTGGACGAATGAAAATGGAGGGTTCAAAGTTTTGAAGGCAAAAAGAGGATGTAAGGCTAAAAATTGCATGGAGTGTAAGGTTGTAAAATTCCAGCATGAGCCACCATGGCCAATTTATCCATACAGACAATCTAAAGACTATAAATTTAACGCTTATTCGGAGATAACCCAATTTCCTAAACCCTTTGATTTGACTACTATGTGCAGGAACATGACGTTGCAAAATACTCAAACCAACATAGACCAAGAGGAAAACATGGTGAAGAAGATTGTCTAGCCGTCAAACATAGTGTCTCATACTTTCAATAGAAAAATTCGAGGAGTACCTTCTTCTTTTTCTTCCCTATCCCCTTATATTCTTATTTATACTTTATGACATTGAGGACAATGTCGATTTTTAATTTGTTTGTGGGAAAAACTTTGAGTTTTTACTTTTCGTGTTTTTTTTTTTTAGTATTTGTGTGTTTGTTTTTCATTATTACTTTAATATATAATAGAAAAAAATGAAAAATTTATATATTCTTATTTTAGGTTATTTGCATGTGTGTGTTTTCAATGATTATGTTTGAAATTTGGTATTGATTTATGAACGGTGGATATGTTGCATGTTAGATTAATTAATGCTTAACCTTACAAAACTTGATATTATACGCGCACTAGAATTATGTTTTAAATCATGATACAATAAGTTGATTCATATGCTGGATAGGTTGATATATTGAATATATATGCTATACTCAAAACTATCATATATTAATGATCCTTAGACCAAATTTACCGTAATTTGGGGACGATTTTACGGTTTTAGGAAGATACGAATGTGAATAGGGGTTCCATGTATGAAAACTTTTTTGTGGATTGTCTTAAACTAAAGGGATAAATTGGGTGAAAATAAGTCGGAGGTCAATTTTCTAGACTATGTGTTTGATAAGGGGAATTGCACTAATCAAAGCATAATTTTTTAAAATGTGAAAATTCTCTTCGAAGTCTTTTTACTTGGGTTATTAAGCTTGTAAGGGTGTTTAAAACCTGGTGCCATAAAGTCATCTGACTTGGGAGTAATCAGCCTAAAGCCTGTTACATGAGTCATTTAGAAAGCTTAAGAGAGAGAATACAAAAAGAAAAAAATACTTTGAAAATCAGATAAAGCAAGTGAGAAAAAAGAGAGCACTAGCCTTGGTTAAGCTCCAAACACTTGTTTAAGGGAATTTGACTGTTGATTAGTGATAATTAGTCCAATTGAGTCTTGGATGTCGAAGCAATAAAAAAAATTGGAGAATCCTTATTCATTGATGTGTTGACTTACAATTAGAAAAGTCTAATTGAACTAGAGAAGGTGAGGATAGTAATGAAAAATTCAACCTTAGATTACACATTGGGAAATGAGTGAAAAAAGAACAAGTTTGGGCGTGTGTGAATCATACTAGATGTGAAATGATATATTTGACCATAGAGAGTTGGGAATTAAAACAACATGTAAAGTCATGATTGTTTACTAAGTTCTTCATACACACACGTCGATTTTGCATTGGAAAAGTAGATATTGGTTTAGTATTGTGACTATGAAGCGGTTTGTAGATTTTACTACTATAATTTCAAATACTGAGATAAAAATTATATTGTCCAACCAAATATTTTTGCATGCATCTATGCTTGTTGTTATTTAGGCTATAATTTTGTTTGAGAAAAAAATAAATGTTTAAGTTTGGGGGTATATGATAAGTGTATTTTATACACTTATTCGGGGTCTAAAATAGCGATATTTGATAGTTCTTCTGACAAAATATATTCTAAATTGTTGTATTTTATGTTACATAGGTAAAATTCAATGATTGAATGAGAAATCGAAAGATAAAAGCGAAAATTGGTGAAAATGGGCAAAATCCAAAGTTTGAGGACAAAATTGTAAATATTGAAAAGCTGATTTTGACACAATATGATACTTTGAAGAGTACTAGGAGACAACTGGATGGAAATAGAATTAAAAAATGAATGGAATATTATCAAAATAAATTTCCAATCGCTCTAGTTATTCCAGATTTTTAGTAGAAGATTGAAATTCATTTTTGGCATAGTAAATGTTCGAATTGAAAAAATTCTATTTCTATCAAATTGTATCCCTTTGGGTTAGCTTTCCAATGCACTTTGGATCGTCTCTTTCGGATATCGGGAGAGAAATTTATGGCCAAAATTTTGAGTGCTGTGCACAGACAAAAAAGTCTGCACGCGAGACAACTTTCCTTATTCAATTGAAACTCTTAGAAAACCAATTTGGACGTAATCCTCAACAAGTTTTCTACTCCAACAAATACCTAACAGCAAAATACATATTGGAGACCTTTGATATACATATTATACTTCAATATTCATCAATTTATTATTATCGAAGTAGGAGAATTCATAATTTTTGTGAGATTATTGAAGGGAATTTGCAAGAATTCAATCAAAAAAAGATTC
>CAIGRP010039406.1:0-18299 GCA_903798385.1 Fraxinus cuspidata
TGTAATTAAAAATGATTTTTTTTTAAAAAAAAAAATCCGAAAACTAATTAGGAATTTATTTCTATTTGATGTAAAAATTTTATATTTAGGTAATTTTATATTTAGGTAATTTTAATCTAATTTACATGATTTACCATGTCAAACATAGTTGACAAACACTGAATAACTACTTTAAATAGTTGAAATGGTAAGACTGACTCGATAAGAGTCTGCATAATTTTTTTTATTTTTCATTTATAGATGATACTTCTTACTGTTGGATTCCCTTTTCTTTTGTATAATATGCATATAATTGGTTTAAACTTTTAAGCCGAAAAGTAATGTTGATTCCTAAAAGTTTTAAGTCGACTGCACGAATACTTTTTCACTAGTCTGTTCTGCAACCGCCTTAAATTTCATATTTCTGAATGGCATTTGGTGATAAACAAACATAGGAAGTTTTTGCTCAAACCTTGTTTCAACTGACAAAATAGTGAATAATATTCAGTCTTCACATTTAGCTCATGTTTGTTCTACATTAAAATTTTCATATCATTTTCTACTTATTTTCAACCACAAATTTTTCAATAAAATAATATTTTCCATCACATCAATATCTTTTCTTTCTTTTTCAACCACACATTCTCTATCAATCTACTATTCCAAAATACATTCTTCCAAATTAATGTGGACACCCCTAACGAGGTCTTTCATAAAAGCATCTGAAAAGAAGGATCAGAGCGTCTCAATATCAGACATGATCTTCATCCGTTCTACAAAATTTTGTGCAATGTACAAAGACAAATCCATTGCAAGTGAGTACTCTTACCAACTGACATCTTTTGTGCCGATCAAGTCTGCAGTGTTGACTCCATCTTGATAGAATTTTGATGGTCTACATTCTAAGAAAACATTATGACCAATTAGCCACAACTGGAGGTGCAAATAAATGTAGAACTGCCAAGCAACATCTAACTCGTATGTGCTTTCTTCTCCATACTAGATTTGCTTAGAATAATTACACCAATTACAATAAGCACAGCACCTACAAACCACTGTAAAAACAATCTTCTAGTCAGAAAAGTAACTGATCAAATTTGCTCATTGGATAAAAACACAGTTAGCACAAGATTTTCTATCAATTTTCCTGAAGTAATTTAAAATTGGTTTCTTAATTTAAACGGGGCACAAAATGTGCTTAATTTGAACAAAGTTTCACCTAGAAAAATATCACAGATTGTCCTTTTTTCTTTTTGTCTAAAACAAGACAAATCCAAAGGGTATACCGTATATCATACAAAGGCAGTGGTAAGTGTCAGTTTTCACTTGATCAAAGGATTCATTAATCTTGTAATCTGATTAATAATACTCCACAGATACCAATCATTGTATCTTTCGAAAAAAAAACCATCTGTCTTGGGAATGCCTAAAAGTTGAATGGATCTTCAAGAGGAAAACAAGAAGGGGTATCATGGAGAGTCAAGAATCAGGTAAATGTCGTAGAAAATACTTCAATTATACTAAAAAGAACTAGACCTGAAAAAAACTAGAGATGATATCCTACCTTATTGTCATAAATTCTACACCAACAAAACAAATTAAAGACTACATCCCAACCATTTTGTCATGGTGGCCACCACAGAAACTTATGTAGTTCTAAATCACATCGTTTTCTCTACTTCTTTGAACTTGGGCTTTGTTTCAAGAGCAATGGTTAGTACAAATTATCAATTCAATCCCTTGGCATTATTAAGTCCCATGGCTACAAGATACATAGTAGAAAAGAGTATTGCTAGTTCAGATGCATCTCAATTTAAAGAAGAATCAGCATCAAAGGCTGTTTGTCAACTCTTCAAGCATGTGTAAAAGATTCTTAAAATTAATCAATAAATCACCTTGGCAGGCAGTGCCTCCTCAAAGAGGAAGAATCCAGCCAGTCCAGAAGAGAGGAAGTTGGTAGCAAAGTTTGTCACTGTAGCTTGTAAGGATGAAAGAACCTTCATGCTATTAACATAACATCCCCACATTATAACATTGAAAAATATAACCAGGCCGTACTTAAGCTGACAACAAGAAGTAAATGTGTCAGTCAAGGATCACACCACTTATGTGACAGTACCAGTTCAAGGAACTGCAAGAATTTTGAGAAGGAACAATGACGCATCTAGAGATGGCAATGGGCTGAGCCGAGCTGTATGCACACGAGCTTCTGCTCGGCTCGTTACTCGTGGGCCGAGCCGAGCTTTGGCAATATACCCTTCACCTTGGACGAGTCCACGAGCCAAGCTCGGGTTCGTCATATGACGAACCCGAGCCGACGAGCCTGAGCTGCTTGGCCCGTTTGCCACCACTAGATGCATTAAGCATATGGAGATTGCAGCAACCCAAATATTACGTGTGCAGTTATAATCAAACTAGAGAGAATGTACAAATAAGGTTTCATTATATTCATTATAAGAAAAATCACAGAGCATTTCCTTGTGATATTTATGGAAAGAAATCACTTACCCTAGAAAACATATACATAATAATGCAGAATATGAAATCCTAAACATAATCAATTCAAAGGATAGGCCTAGCCAGTAGCACTTGACATCTAATTTGAGTCATAGCAATTTTGCTTCGGCAACTGGTCATGCACCAGAGCTAAAGAAATTGTATGTTATCAGAGGCTAGTCCATTTCAAATTGATGCAACTATTCAAATGGACATGGCTCAAGGTGCATAACCATCAGGACACGGACTACACAAATTTCTGAAAAGAAACACTTAGGCAATAATTCAACACACACATAAGGTACAAAAGGTTACAGCCAATTGAGTCACCATTCACCATAATATAATCTTCAATTCGCCTCAGCAGGTGACAAATAGCCTGAATGCATATTTGCTTCTATCTATAAATCCAGCACAGCCGACGATATACATAACTGAAAGCTATAACTTATACGACACAAATAAATCAAGTATGGAAAGGCAGGAAGGCGAGACTAGCAATTGTGCCATTGTGTGCAATTTGGCCTATATTATTAATTTTCCAAATGCAGTAACATCCATAATCAACCAGAGAATACACAACTGATGAGAGGACACTGAAGAGAACAACAGAGGTTGTAGACATCCTAGGCAGCCACATTATACATGACATGTAACCTTGTCATCAAAACAGTTCTGGCACTGCTATTAAAATTAATAAATATATGTATATATCATAATGAAAAGGTGTCTTGATTTGTATCATTAACGACTTTCTCGCAAGTAGGGGAGATTTCCCCCTCTATTCTTGGATAATCTTCTTGTATCGAGTTAGTTTTGTCGCTTAAGTATTCCTATAATAATACCACCAAATGATATAATTCATCGCTCATTCAGTTCCATGTGAATACATCTCAGTGCAGGTGCTATTTCTAAATGTAACGAAGATTCATGTCTCTACAACATTTCAATTTAGGGTTTTGAATTACTGATCAAAGATTGTTTTAAGTTACCTGAGATGAGAAGATTGTTTTAAGAATTTGCCCACGTGTAGCCTTTCTTCTGGTTGCTCTCCATCTACTAAACCAAATTTCTCCCGCCGACCAACCGGCGATAATCTCTGTAGATGCACGCAGTCATAAGCTTTCAGCTGCTAAAAATGTGGAACATTGACAAACCAACATGCATCTGAAACAAAAGGGCAAAACGGGAATTACAAGTTCACCCACTTAGATAAGTGCGTGACTCGTTAAACAGACTCGGGCGAGTCAGTAAAAATAAAAAACATTAAGAATTACAGAAACAAAAGAAACACAAACTCGTTCATGATCCGAGAGAAACAAAATCAACGACTGCTAATCGTCCAATCCTAATCCAACCAATGAAAAGCGACAACACGGATTCAGACCTTTGCTTAAAAAAATTCTCTCTCTTAAAAGCCGTTGGGGTTCAGAACTCTAAAAGTCCAAGTTCAAAACCGACTTAAACCTAGCACGCCATATATATATCTTTCTCACTATTGAATCCATTGAACTTACGAAACAATTTTCAAAATTTCTCTGCTGGTAATCTTCTCTCTCCTTATTTTTTTTTCTCTCTTTTTAATTTCTTTTCCTTTTATTAATCTGTTCTGGGATCTGATGTTGATCTGAATGTTTTCAGTTAATTTGATTAATTGAATCAAGAAGCGATGGCCCGTACCAAGCAAACCGCTCGTAAATCCACCGGTGGAAAGGCTCCCAGGAAGCAACTTGCTACCAAGGTCTGTAATTTTTTGCCTTCTCTGGAAAATCGGCAGATGTCATTTTGATTTCTGTAATTGAATATTAATTGACACGAAGAAAGTTAGGGTTTAGTAAAGTTGTCTAATAGATCATGACATCCGGCCTTATTGATTTTCGTTTATTATTTGTTTTTCTGAATTTGAAGGCTGCAAGGAAGTCGGCCCCAACAACTGGTGGAGTCAAGAAGCCTCACCGTTACCGTCCTGGAACTGTTGCTCTTCGGTAAAAACCCTAATCCCCAATTTATTAATCGAATCTGTATATTTTGACGGTATACCTTTTTGTATGTTTTGTTCTGATTATATTTTTAATTCGAACAGCGAAATTCGCAAGTACCAGAAGAGTACAGAGCTTCTGATCCGCAAGCTTCCCTTCCAGCGTCTTGTTCGTGAAATCGCCCAGGATTTCAAGACTGATTTGAGGTTCCAGAGCCACGCAGTGCTCGCGCTTCAGGAGGCTGCCGAGGCATACCTTGTGGGTCTCTTCGAGGACACCAATTTGTGCGCAATTCATGCCAAGAGGGTTACTATCATGCCCAAGGACATTCAGCTTGCTAGACGTATCCGTGGTGAACGCGCATAAGTTTCTGCGGATTTGACTGATAGTTAATTTAATTATTATGATATGATTTTGTTTGAAGCTCTCGTATTTTTTTTTGGTTATATGTCCTGAGGGTAGGGCATTGATTTAGACAGTTGTTCCGTGTGTATCTTATACTAATCCTTAATTCAGTATAATTTGATTTTGTTCCGTGTGTATCAAACGTGAAAAGGGTGTTGGTTTTGGGTATGGAAATAGTTTCTTATTTAAAAACGTAAAAATATAAAAGGTCATGTTTGGATTTTGATCATCTAAATACTAATTATTCTCAAGGAGTATTCAAAATTTGATCACTCCAGAGGAAGATGCGAGAAAATCACTTGCGTAATATTGCATGGTAAATATGCACGTAAGAGCATGAACATACCATGAATACGCTAACATTTTTGATACGTTGTTTTGTAATGAAGAAGATTTTATTTACTGTGTCAGTCTTTATCATTGTGGTACGAGTTTTTGTATTATTGTACGATTGTTTCTGTGTGCTTTTTAAATATTAGGTCTTTGTGCACTTTGTACAACAATATGTTAAATTATTGATGAACCGAGTTATTACTTTGTAAAAAGGTATAATATTTCGTACTTATAAACTCTCACTCCCTGCGTTGAAGGCTGCAAGGATTATTTCTCCCCTATAAAAGGAGACTTCCTCTTCTTTGTAATATCATCGAAAGTTCTAAAATAAAAACCTGTTTCAATGAGTTCTCATCAAATTTCTAAACCACCTTTTTCAAATGTTTTGTGTGCGCTTTAATTCAGCTAATAATTTGATAGCTTAGAGAGAGGGATCTCAAATACTTTTGCCTCAACCTATGAAGGAAAGGAGAGAGGAATACCAACTAAATATGCAATGAGTTCTTTGAGCTGTATAAAAATACGTTTTGAGTGAATCCATTTTTTTTTTTTTTGCCAACCAATTAATGAGATCCCCTATTTCTTGAAAATCCCCGGTTCAAAAATTCAAGTTGGGAGAATTGATCCAACTTTTTTTTTATATATAAATATAAATTTGATTAATAGCCGTTGGTTGGTTGTATATTTTCTCTATATCTTATTTATTTATTTAATTTCTCTCATTCCCTTCAACCCAATGAACCAAAGTAAAATTAGGGAGGCAGCGCAGAAAATCATAGTCCCTGAACCCTAAGTCCTTGGAAAATGCATCTTCGAGAAATAATTCTGTCAACTTTTTTTGGGTCCCAGGTTAATGAGGCAAATAATTGGGCAGCTCCAGGACTTATTGGTATTAAAACTCAGCCCATTAATGTTGAGCTTGAAGTGGTTAATGGATCTCCAATGATAGTTTAAAGGAAGAATACAAAGATTTCAATAACACCTTCAACTATAAGAAACTTGTGAAAAAACTTCAAAATCAATAATAACATGTTAATGCCACAATAACAGGTCAAATGTCAAAAATAAAACGTAATTATGGTCACAGTCACAAAGATACAAATTGAGTTACAATTATAAATTTAGTCACAGTCAACACTTTTTTTAGGTTACATATTATTTATTGATCATAAATTAACAATGTTATTGATCACAATCATCTAAATAATTAGTCACAAAAGCTCTTCCATCCATCCACACCACCCCACTCTACCACCAGCGACATCAATCAAATGCCACACCACCTCACCACCATCGCCGCACCACTATCATCAACCACCATTTGGAAACTACAATCACTTCCTCCGATAGCTATTAATCGGAATTGTAATTACTGTAGAAATATCAAATTCGAGATTTAAAGTTATTGAAAATAGCTTGGATTTTGATGAATAAATGGCAGGTCCTTTATTAATGGACTCCTTTTTTCACCGTTCCTTAGACAACCTATACAAGAGTCTCCACCTAAATCCAGGGGCAGACCCAGAAATTTTTTCCAGTGCGGGCGATATTAGTAAAAGTAAAAGTAAAAAAAAAAAATAGTAAAAGAAAAAAAAAAAAAAAAAAAAAAACATTATAACAAAAACGTTATACTAAAATGAAATACCTTACAATTGTTCTTTACGAGTTTTCATACTTTGATATCTGTGTACAATCGCCTCATTATCAATCTTTAAGAATATATATTTCTCCACATAAACAATAACTGATGATGAAGTGGCGTTCATCATCAAGTCTATTGATGAGATCCACTCTGAGATCGAGTTTATTGATTCACAAACAAAGGCATAGCCCTCCAAAAGTTTTAACTTATTTGCACTCCTTACATGGAGTTGATATGTATTGGGCTACATTCCTTACGTCGAGCTTTCTTCCATCACTGTGCATTTCCATCGTTGCTGCGCAGCGACCCTGCTTTACATGTAGTAGTGATGAGTGTCGCTGTGCACAACGCTCATAACCACTGTGCACGGTGGTGCTAAATTCTATGACCAAAGAACGAGGAAGGTGAAAAGTTCTATGACCTCTTGTTTGGATAGAAAATGAGTCAAGGTTAATGGGTGGGGTGGAGAGAGTATACTTGATTTTTGAAAAAATAATGTTAAAATATGACTTGAAATGATAAGTTAAAATGTAGGGCTAGTTGTAATTTCCTCTAGTTGAAATTGTCAACAAACCTAATGAGCTTGGGCTAAGTATAAAACAGATCACTCTTGCTTCTGATGGGTTAAATATTGCGGGTTCTTAATTATACGTGCAGCTTAGTAAAGATCAAAATGAAAATTAGAACAAACCATGTTTTAACGTATTCTCACAAATAATATATTTATAATATAATAAGGATAATTAACACATAACGTCGATACATTTCATTATTATTGTGAAAAACGTTCATACATTTCATTATTATTATTATTATTATTTTGGTATTTTTACCTTTACTCGCACATTGATTATGCAAAAACATTATTTTCTCAATAAAAAGCGGTAAAATGATATATATACCCTCACATTTAGATAATACTAAAAAAGAAAAGAAAATTAAAAAATTAGCAATCATAGTCCCAATTTTTTTAATTAAAAATTTCAAACGAGTTCTAAACAAATAATTAAAAATTAGAAATAAGAAAAATCTCTTTATTTCTTCTCCCCCTCTTCTACCACCACCACTACCAAAATTTTTTCCCTTCTTTTTCCTTCTTCCCATCCTCCTATAGGTAGGCTTTATAGGCAAAACCCACTGCAATTCCGCTCCAAGCGTCGGCCACCTACTTATTAGTAATCCGTAATCCAAACTCAAGAAGCTTATGTACACATTTTATTAGGAATTATGTTGCATTGACAATTATTTAAACAAAATGAATATTATAAAAGAAAATGATTATTATAAAAGAGTGGTAAAAGTCAATGAGTCTTTTGGGGATGTATAGATGAGTTAGGAGTCTTCGAATTCGAGAATGGAATAAGGAGAAAGAGTCGTCGGATTTACACTAACTTGTTGTCTAACTGATATTCGAACGAATAAAACAGAATCATTATCACCCTACTCTCGCTCGAGTGATAGTGTTTTTCGAGAAACCCTAGTTCGCGTTTTTCAAGAGATCTATCTATCTTATACTATCTAAATACTTCATATTATAAGTACTCAATGCCCATTATGTTTTTTGTGGTGGTTGATCATTGTATTTCATCGTCATAACATCATTCCAAGATCCAAGAATATATCCAAACAATGAGATTAAACTTTTGATTCTTAAGATCAATCATTCATAAGTTGGGAAAAACATCAAATTCATATAATCTAAAACACCCACTTCCTAAATATAATCAAGGTGGTACTTTCTCAATAGCTTTCAATGATTACTAAAATTTGAAGGAGGTTAGACCAGAAGTATAGGAAGAGTACAATAACAAAGTTTTATTGGTGATCCACATGAGATAGCTAATTCTAGAAGATCGAGAACAAGTATGAGAGAAGCACGTTTCAGTAGGTCTTGAAGATTGCATGAACTTGATCAGTAAGTCTAGTGGGTTTTATATGTTGGATCATACTGTAAATTCTTATTGTCTATAGTGAAAAATGCGGCTTTGTCCCACGGTTATTTACCCAGTTAAGGATTATCTCTTTTATCAATTCTTTGTATTGTTTATGTTATTGATTTCATTACAAGCCAACAATTCAATATAGGGTAGATTTGTTTAAGCCAATTGATATGAAGGATCCTGGACTAGCACGACAAATTTTGGGGATGCATATTTGTCGTGATAGGAAAGCTAGAAAGTTTTGGTTATCAAAGGAGAAATATGTAGAGATAGTGCTGGAAATGTTTAACATGAAGAATGCTAAACCAGTTGAGACACCACTTGATAATCACTTCAAACTGAGTAAGGTGACTTGTCCTTCTAAGAATGAAGATAAAGAAAGAATGGCAGAGATTTTGTACTCATCAGTGGTTGGGAGTTTGATGTATGTCGTGGTTTGTACATGGCCAGACATTGCTCATGCAGTTGGGGTGGTTAGCAAGTTTCTTGTTAACCCCGATAAAGATTATTGGGATGTAGTGAAATTGATCTTTAGATACTTGAGAAGTACTTCACAGATGTACTTGACCTTTGGAGGTGCAAAATAAGTTTTGGGGAGCTTTACAGATGCACATATGGCTGGTGATCTTGATGATAAAAAATCAACTTTAGGATACTTAGCCCCTGTTTGGTACACATTAAAAATTTTCATTCTCATTCTTCTAGTCATTTCCAACCACACATTATTCAAACTACTCATTTTCAATTACACATTTTTCAATAAAATAATATTTTCCATCACATCAATAACTTTTCCTTCTTTTTCAACCACAAATTCTCCATCAATCTACTATTTCAGAATACATTCTTTCAAAATAATGTGGATCAAACACACCCTTAGTTACTTTTGCAGGGAGAGCTGTCTCATGGCAGTCAAAACTACAGAAGTGTGTTGTCTTATCTACAACTGAGCCTGAGTATATTGTAGCAACTGAAGCAACGAAAAGAAATGCTTTGGATGAAATAGTTTTTGGTTTGAAGCAAAATGGGTACGTGGTTAATTGTGATAGTCAGAACGCATTAGACTTGAGAAAGAATGCTACTTATCATTCTCGGACAAAACACATTGATGCGAGATATCATTGGTTACGACAAGTAGTAGCGGAAGAATTGATATTGTTAGAAAAGATTCATACTAAAAAGAATCCAACTGATATGATGATAAATGTGGTGACTAGAGAAAAGTTTGAGCTTTGTGCCGGACTGGCCGACATGGGCTCTAACTAATTTGTTAGAGGATAATCCCCTTCCTTAGTGGGCTGGAGGGGGAGATTGTTATATGGGCTGACTTCCAGCCCATGAGGAAATTAAATGCCCAAATCCATTGTATGTCTTGTAGCTCACATATGGGGCAATTAGTTTGAAACCGTGGCTGCACATTCAAAGATAAATTGGAGGCTGCTACGTGAAAATAGAGGCTGCACTTATTGAAAAACAGGGGTTGATTTTGTCTTGCACAAGAGGAAAGGCAAAGAATCAAAGGCTACTTTGTGGAGAGAAAGAAGAGGGAGAAAGGGGGGATTTTTTTCTTTCAATATTATTTAGGTGTGGATTCACACAAGTTTTTCTCTAGACAATACAAATTGGGGACTTCTCTAAGTAGTGTATTTTGGGTACTCTAGAGGTGTAGTATTCAAAGTGTGTATCTCACATGTTTAATCAAGTTAGTGGTCTGTGGTGAGATTATTTGTTGTCTTAGAGATTAATTATCGTTCTTTTCCCAATTTGTTGAGAACTCAAGTTTTAGGCATAAACTTGAACGCTGTAATCTCAGTTTATTATAGTGAATTTGGCCGGAGTTGCCCGTGAACCATTTCCCCCTACATTGCAGGGGGTTTTTCACCTAAAAATTCGGTGTTGTGTTCTTTTGTTTTTGTTTTGATCATTTACTTGCACATTTAATTACTTTAATTAGTTGCTTGGATTGTTGAATTTATTCTTGCAAATAGTAATTGCCCAACATGTACTCCGCGGAGTGGGCGATGCAGTCTACTTTCAGCCTGAGGTTGGTTGGGTCGTTGCGGCATTTGCCATTGAGAAGTGAGATGTTCAATGGACCAAAATCCGTTCGATCAAAGATAACAACTTTGTCATTGTTAAGAAGTTGCATGTGCATGGCTGATATACCGATGTTGAACAGAAGTAGGTCCCAATTTCCACCGGCGGCGTCTGTTAGAATATTCCGGCGACATGGCAGTTGCACTACAATTAGTATAAGTAGCTGCTGGAAAAGGAAGGAAAGATTAACAGTCGGAAATGTTTTCTTCATTTTCAAAGCGGAAGAGGGGGGGGGAGGGGGGGGGGGGGGGGTTTGGATGTGTGTTGAAGGGAGGGCTTGAGTGGCCGTTATATACCTTTTCGACAAATTAAAAGAATCAGAACTGAAAGAGACACCAATACGTGCGGAAATTTATTTATTTTTTGGGGGAAAAGAGATGTTTCTAATTTTTCTATTATTAGGGAAGTGGCACTCGACCAAATTATTGGTTTGTTTTCATGCACATATGCATTATATAGGTATATATATTTTAAATAAAGGGAGGTGGGGAGTGGTGGGATGGTGTGACCATGATGTTACGTGGTTGATGGTTTGACATCAACTGAACGGACTTGAACATTGGAGGTCTATATATAAATGTTCTCTAAATTTATCGATAGTCGAAGTAACAAAGACGAGGATAGACATAACGTGGGAAACAATTTAAGCGTTTAAAAAATATTTCTTATTTTTTGATTCAGCTAGCAATATCGTGTCTAGTTTTTTGCTAAAGCTAAATATGTCCAAGTTCTTTGACTGATATAAAATATGCTTTTAGGAATGAGATCATAAATTTATCAATTGTGGGTTGATCATATATTTATTTACAATCCTCTCATTTGAAGCATCTATTTTTTTCCTTATTTAATTCCTTTAATTTCCAGCGGACCTAATTAAAACAACCTTATTAGCCTTCAACCAAATGAAACAAAGAAGTATATTTGCTAGATTAAATTAATCACAAGGGGTTGTTAAAGTGACATACAACGGGAATAAAACATGCATAACTCACATTATAAGTGAATAATAACCAAAATAATATACAAGATTTTAATCTTTTCTTTTCATTATTTCTAACTGTTATAAACAAAGTCGATATCGGAATAGCTGTGATACCACTTATTGTGAACAAACCACCGGATTGAGATGTTAAAATTATATGGCAAATAATGAAGTATTAGATCAAGCAAACGAATAATAAAGACAAGAAATATGGGAAAAGAATTAAAAGATTTTATTGACTCAAGAATAATGGAGAATATAGAAAATTACAATGGAACAATCATCAGAATGAATTGTTGAAATTTTATGACAAATAATGAAGTATTAGATCAAGCAAAAGAATAAAAGAAGATAAAAATATGATAGAGAAATTAAGAGATTTTATTGATTCAATAATAATGGAGAAATGTGGAAGATTACAATGGATCCTATAATTCTAGTAATCATATATCTCACATTTATAAAATTGTATAGAAGAGCCTAATATTTATAGAGAACATATAGGTGACGTCCAAACCCTTTTGATAGAGTTATTAATGAAGTAGAATGCCAAAAAATCGAGTCCAAAACAAAGTAGGAATAATAAACGCGAAAAAGTCCCTATGGCGTCGGGCAATTTGCCCAAATTTTTTTTTTTCGCTCAAATTGTTTTCTTCAAATCCAATACCAATTTTCAATTTCCAATGGGCTTCCAAAACAAAACTTCAATTTGACATAGGACTTTAATAGCATTCCAAACTTGAATTCTCCTTAATGTGTATTTCAATTAGAATTCTTTAATACTTCAAACACTTCAACAAATAAATTCAGGTCATACCTCAATTCCAACAATATCCACTTCGACACAAATTTCGCCTAGTAATAAATTGGTTTCTTCAATAATAACCAAAAAATTAATTTTTCCAACAAAACACAATAATCCACATCTTCCAATGAATCCAAGCATTACTCTTGTAGAATTAACTCAGATTCCCAAATTTCACTATGATTTTATAATTTACCAAAATGGGTTGTAACACACCCCAAGGCAGAATCATTAATAAATGCTTTTAACGAAGGCTCCTTGCTAGATTGAACACCTTTTTCGCTTAAAGCATACTCAATAAAATTAGTATCTACATACCTGGTTTCACTGGGTCCGTCTCTAGCAACTAAATACAATGACACCGCATGTGATAGTGGTAAAGCAGCTTTACAAATATCTTCTAAACTCCATTGAGCTGTATTCTCCAAATCTCACCCTTTTTGAGCTCCTAAAAGTATTGTACCAAACTGTATTTCCACCACAGTACTAAACTCTGATTGACTCTTTTAGATTCTGCACGTCCTTGCAAGATGTATAATTGAGACCTTTTTGGTCCCTCCAATACAACCTAGACACTATTATAAACCTTCAAGGCTCTACCTCCACCAAAGTACCGATAACATTTTGAGTCAAGAGTAGACAAAGATATGAGATTCTTCTTCAAATCCAGAACATGTCGAATCTGGCCAAGTGTTCTAATTGTTCCATCCAAAAACTTCAATCTGACCGTACCAAATTCAGCAACCCGACAAGGTGCGTTGTTTTCCATAACCACGACACCTTTATAAACGATTTCATATGTAGCAAACAAGTCCTTATTAGGACACATATAAATCACACACGTTGAATCCAGAATCCAATCATCTTTCGGTTAGACTCGATGTCAGAAATAGCTAAGAGATCTCCATCACTTACAACGTTCTCCGCAAGATCTGCTTCGCCTAAAGTATCTAAATATCTACTTGCAGCTATCTTTTCTTTCTTTGCGTTTTTTTTCCTTCTTCCAATGAAAACCTTGCAAGTATAATTTCTGTTGATTTTCCGTTGTTTTTTATCTGTACCTATAGTCCTGTTCTAAAATCTGACCATCTTTTATTTTTTCATCCACCGTAAATTCTCGTATAAAAGAAAAGCATAATAGTACAGTGTAGTTAAGCATAGCAAACATTTTCAAATTCTTGATGGAATTAAATAGTTACAATTACAATTTCAATACCCTGAGAAATTTCTCACAAGACTTGTTGACCTTTTATTAAAAAAAAAACGTTTCCATATCTATTGTGAACTATTTCAAAACGTGAAAGAAAGATGTATGCTATAATTTACTTGATTTGGACCCAAATTCCGTCACTAGGAATATCTTGATGAACCACGAATAGAAGATAGTACCCGGGTGGTGTGATATTGCGTGACCCCGGTGTCACCACTCGAATTTGATATTTCGATCGCCCAACTGCCTTTATGTCCCCTCCACTCAATACCAATAACCTTTGATTCATTGAAAATGAATGTGTACTGAAAGAAGGTGCAACCATTGTCACTACGACGGAATTCCTATTTAACCTGCCAGGAGGAATACCGAACCGAATAGCAAGTTGTTGTCCATACCCGATATTAGATTGTGAAGCGGGTGAAATTATATTTGGACGCAACCACGCAAAATTGGGATCCAAATACGCAGGTGAAAATGCTTCCAAGGTTAAATCTGTAGGAAATTGAACTCCCATGAAACTGTCATATTGATGAGGATTGCTACCACCGACCAAAACCCGGCCATCACGAAGCAATATTGCGGTTGAGTGATACATTCGGGGCGTAGAACTAGAGTTCTGTACTTCAAATCTTGATCCACTTAGATCGTCAGGTTTGTAAATAACTGGTGACAAAACTGGGTTCCGACCTAATTCCCACCCTGCTGTACCCATAGATGCCCCATTAACGATCAAGACTTTGCCATTTGGTAACAATACCATGTCACCCATGACTCTAGCTAAAGGCATGTTCTCCATGGTCCATTGTGGATTGGCATCGGTTATTTGAATTCTTCCGCAGGTGCTAAGTGCCGGGACAAAATTACCGTTCATTGCACTTATATATGCTCCTTTTGGTGCACCACCACACACCAAAACTTCAGCTTCAATCGCTTCCACTTGCAAGTTCTTCAATGGCAGCAAAACAGCAGACCCAGTACTCGGATAATTTCTTGGATCCCCGCCAGGCATGGTCGGGTAAGTTTTCACCACCACCCCTTTAGTATAATCGAACAAAATAGCTCGATTGTTGGCAAAAATGAACAAATTCCCATCCACATTCAGAAATACAAATGGATACAAATTGTTCTCAATGTTTCTATCATTCGTCTGAGTCAGAAATGGCAAATCGTGCGATTTATCAGCTGAGTGTGTTTTCGGGTAAAATTCATAATTAAACTGCCCGCGACCGCCGATAATAATTTGCCTCCCATCCGGTAAAATATGATTGGTGGCGTACCATCTTCTTTGTGTAAGAACACTGTTATTTTCTTGCCAGTCACAAGCATTACCATTGCAGGGTTTGAAGGTTCTGACATTATGGTCCCCGTCGTTAGACCCTCCGGTTTGGATTAAAGTTCCATCCGGCATGGCAGCGCCGGAAGAGCACCAGGTGTTAGTGAGGACCATGAGGGGGCGGACAGAGTTACTGGCCACGTCGTACTCCACCGAGTGGGCGGTGCAGTCCATTTTCAGGGTGATTGTGTCATTCCGGCATCTCCCATTGGGCAGTGAGATGTTGGACGGACCAAAACCTGTCCGATCTAAGATAATCACTTTATCGTTGTTGAGGAGTTGCATGTGCATGGCTGATATGCCATTGTTGGATCGAAGTAGGTCCCACTTGCCACCGGTGGCATCTGTAAGAATATTCCGGTAACATGACAGCAGTAGTGCTAGTATAGTTATCTGCAGGAGAAGGAAGGAAAGTACAAAACCTCTATTCATTGACTGTTTTTTCTTCGTTTTCGAAGCGGTGGGGGGGGGGGGGGGGGGTGGAGGGGGGGGGGGGGGGGGGTTTGGACGTGGGTTGAAAGGAGGGTTTGATTGGACTATATATCTTTGAGAACACGTGCTGGAAAGAATTTTTTTTCAGAGAATGTCTTGTAGAATGTTGATCTCTCTTCAGAATGTCAGATTAAGAATGCATGCAAGGTATATATGCTCTGATGAGAAACTCTTCTCTGATTAAACTTTTTCATAAAGCATTTTTTTTCAAACTTATTTTTATTCTCACGTTCTTCCAATTTTACAGAATCATAACTTCTTCAAATTAATTACCTTTCGATATGGAAATTTTATCCAGTTCAAATTTGTTCTATCATGCAAATTCTAAAAGATTTCAACCAACTGTAATTATCAGAAATATTACAAATGCATGATTTGTCAGAAAATGATTAGATGTTTTTGTTTTAAATTTTCAAACTGTCCAACTAGATTTCCACACGTGTCTCACCTGAATTTGAGCCTGGATTTGTAGCATGGTTGTTATTTCATCTTATGAAAAGTGTGTTTCAACTTATTTGGCACGTAATGAATATCCCAGCCAAACATTCCACTAGATTGATTGACATGCACGTCAGTTTCGTCATATACAGTTGTGATTTATTATATAATTTATATTTGCTAGTTGCAGAAGAACGAGAAAAAAACAGGGAAACACAAAGCAAGTTAATGAAGAAACTAAAAGCTACGTTAGCTTGGCTGCGAAATATTCCTCTTTGATGCATGCAAAATAGCCTGCTTTATCATCTTTTTGGTCTGGCGATAACGAACTGCAAAATGAAACTTTATCAGTAAACCGAAGATCAATCCAACCTTTTGGATTCCATGTTTCTATGTAGATAATTTTGGGTCTACTAAATACATTTATTTTAGGGAAAGTTCAATAATGGTGTATTCACTTTCTTTCTTAATGAAAAATAAGGAAATTTGCAAAGTAGGTACGATGGAAAAGTAATGGTCACAATCTCGTGATGCATTTGCACAAATTTCGTGACAACATTGTAATTGCCACAACTACTCATCAAACAACCTCGATTTTAGCTTTAATTATAGTTCAAGTGTTTTCTTTTAATCTGTTTGGAGAATAGTGGTCTTTCGAACATGTACATGGTTGGGCTTCTTGAGAATGAATTTAAAGACACAAGGTAGTAACCATTGTTCTTCGATTGTTGATTGTAATTACTTATAGACCTTAGAAATATTCTCGTTAGTTTTGTATTTCTTTTGTTAGTATTTGCTTTCATTATGCCGTTGAGGAGGTAGCCCGTTGCTTGTGAGGTCGGGTGGGGGTATTATTGCTACACGACGAGAACATAGGCGGACCTACATGGGGTCAAATAACCTCACAAAATTTTTTATTTTTATTTTTTCAAAAAAATTGTCATTGTTTTTACAGAATGTCAAATGAAGTCAAATAAAGTCAAAACATTACATTCTTAATACAATTTCAAAATACTCATAACCTATTTTTCGCTTGTTAATAGCGCGCAAGTCGGCCAATGATAGCAAAAGTTACTGCACGTCCAAGTAAAGTAATCTGTTCAAAATTAGTATTTCGAGAATTTCGATAATATGCTAATTAAAAAAAAAAATCGGTGATCGTGTGCTAGCCGAGTCCACAAATCACTTGCATCGTCTATAAGCTCGTTTCGAGAACTATATCGCCATCATATCGAATGGTCCAAATGAATTTTGAAAATAATTAAACGTTCGTCTCAAAAAAAGACGTCTAACTCGTCTTTTATTTAAAAAAATTCAGTTATTTCATTAATGTTTATTTATTCTTGCACGAAAAAATTTATTAGGAAAATTTACATGGAGCATGACGTTAAAAATTTTAGGATCGTTACATATTGTTTTTGAATTACATTTTCATTAAATTTGAACTTTATTTCAATTCATTTATTTTCTAAATTCACTTTGACTTACTTGTCGCAGGTTCAACGTTTGTCAATGAGGTGGTAAATAAAACTATACAAGTAGTAAAATTCATTTGACAATTGATAATGATGTAATTATACAACGTTTTCATGTAATCAAAATATATAGACTACAATTATAGTAGTGTTTTGATTTATTTTCATTAATATTATGTTGTTTTTAAAAAAATTGTATTTTAATTTTTGACCCCACGGTATAAAAAGTCGGAATCCTCCCGTGGAGGAGAACATAACCATGCATGGACAAATTGAGGCTTTGACCACATGTAGCTTACGGTGCTAACCGTACCAACNGTATAAAAAGTCGGAATCCTCCCGTGGAGGAGAACATAACCATGCATGGACAAATTGAGGCTTTGACCACATGTAGCTTACGGTGCTAACCGTACCAACGTCATCGCGATTTGGAGCGTGCAGTGGATTTGATAGATGACAATCAATTCACTGCAATGGATCCGTGTCGCATGGCTATGGGGAATCTGGTGATAACTTTTTCATTCCTTTTGATCAGATAAGCGGATAGGCATTGATTAGTGTGAGGATTGTGATGACCCCTCAATTTTTGACAAGAAATGGGTGATGATTCTGACAGTGATGTGGCAGAGTGTATTCAAGCGATATATTTCCGAATATGATCAACATTGCAGCTATTTTGGAGGCAATCTA
>CAIGRP010039415.1:0-14374 GCA_903798385.1 Fraxinus cuspidata
ACAATTAAAGCATTAAACATACAATAATTAATTAACAAGTATTAAAATGACATAAAAATCTTGAAGTTAAACGTATAATAAAAACCTTAAACTACATCATCAATCCTAACAATAAAAATATTTAGTCACTCATAATATTAAATTTAAACACACAAATGAAAGAACATCATCAAAAATTGAAGAAACGTGAAATTATATTTATCAATTGAAGCTGCCACTTTGCTGTCGGCTTATGCGTGTGCATATATATATATATATATTGAATTCAACCTTTCTTTATTCCCAGGAGTTGACTCCATTTGTGTGTGTAAATATATATACAGTTTCAGCCTATCCTTTTTCCCAGCAATTGCCTTTGTTTTGCTAAAATTCCAGTCGTAATTGTTGACTCTTTCTCCTGTGTGTTGTGTGAAGAATTAATAACTTTTGCAGCCCTTTTCCTTTGTTTCAACAGAAGCTACCCACTAAGCTGAATAAAATCAATTTCAATAATGGCTGCCCTTTTTGTTCTTTTTCTCTTTCCCTCTATCTGCTGGCTCTCTAGGTACACACGCACATACATATATATATATATATATACCTAGCCCTTTAGCCAATGTTTAGTCCAAGTTGAGGCCCAACAAAATTTAAACTCCAAATTTAATTCATTCTTCTTTCCAAGCCCAACAACTTTTAGGTAATGCGAGTTAATCCTTGAAATAAATTTATTAGTGCAGCACATGCCAATTTAGTCCTCGCACTTTGAATTTTTGTCATTTTTTGATATTTTTTAATCTTTTCTTCAATTCTTCGTTAAACATACACTTTTACCTACAAAATAATTGGTCCATTTAGAAATCAAATTTGAGGCCCAATTTACTTTTCTTACCAAATTAAATTAATTCTTTTTTCCGAGTCCAACAACTTTCATTTGATGCGAGTTAATCCTTGAAATAAATTTATTTGTGTAGTCCATGCCAATTTAGTCTTCGCACTTTGAATTTTTGCCATTTTTTGCTGTTTTGCTTTCTTTTCTTCAATTCTTCATTAAACATAAAGTTTTACCGTGTGATGCCGAAGTGATACAGCTTTTTTTTTTTTTTTTTAATATTTTGAGGAGCTGGGCAGAATTTAAGGGTTGGAGTTTGTGATTTGGGAGGAAGGTACTGGCGGTTATTGTTGGTGAATGATGTAAGGATTGACTGTGTCGGTTTTCTTCTTCCCCCTTTTTTTGGTTTCTTGCTGTAGTGGATTGATTTTCTTTCTTTTGTGGCGAGCAATTTGTTGGTTGTACGATGGAGTTGTGGGTGGTGGTGGGAGATTGATGACAGTTGAAGGTTTTCTGGGCCACGGTAGATGGGCGACTGAATTTTTCTTTCTTTCTTTTTTTTTTTGACCGAACGGTTGAGGAAGATAACCAGGTTCTGGCTCTGATACCAATTTGATATAGAATCAATGGAGAAAACAAGAAAGAGAAGAAGAAGAGAAAGCAGAAGCACAGAAAGAAGAGAAGAAACATGGAGAACGAGAAAAAACGTGGCGATGACCAATCTTTAATTTTTCTCAATCAATAATTGTCACAATTACAATGAAAAATTATATAATTAGTAAAACGAAACACCGGGCTTGGCCAACCCACTACTACAAACCCAATAATAATAAAAAGTAATTAATAAAGTCAACAAAAATAAAAATAACTCATGATGTCCGCATCATATTGAATGCTATGGAGCTTTTGTTGTTTGCTATAAATATAAATGGCTTCACTGGGAAAGTACCATCTTTTCGCTGGGAAAGTACCATCTTTTGGAAATATGCAGAAACTTGACAGGCTTGCACTTAATCAGAATGTGAGCTTGGATATGGGAAACCTGATGACTTGGATTTCGAGTCATCATTTCTCAATTGTACTCACTTAAGCCCACTACATCTGATTGAAAATAGGTTCCAAGGAGTTTTGCCAAGATTTATAGGCAATATTTCAGTGCTTAGGCGATTTACCATTGGAGGAAATCTGATATATGGGGATATTCCAACTGCGATCGGTGAACTTGTAAACTTAGAGACGATATATTTGTGGTCAAACCAACTCACGGGTAGTGTTCCTAGTTTTGTTGGCAGTTTGAATCCCGTTGAATGGCTGTGGTTCCATGGCTCAAATGCGTTTGGAGTCTCCAGGTGAGACATTTGGTTCACGAACCGGAAAACTATCTCCACAGCAGCTCTACCTTGAAGGAAATAATTTGCAGGGTACAATACCTGATACTCTGGGAGGATGCAGTTCATTATTATCAGTTGATCTTTCTCGAAACAATCTTAGTGGTAACATGCCTGAAGAAATTTTTAGCGTCCCATCTTTCTCAGAACTCTTAGACCTCTCAAGCAACAGTTTTGTGGCTTCCTACCTTAAAAAATCAGCGGTTTAGAACGTCTTGCCCTGTTGAATCTTTCTAAAAACATTTTGTCTGGTACTATTCCAGAGAGTTTTGGCGGCTTAATAAGCTCGAGGGAGCTTTACATGTTTAATAACTTTTTTCAAGGCAATCTTTCCCCATTGAGTTCCTTGAAAAGCTTGGAAACCATATATATTTCTCACAACAACATCACGGGCAAAGTTCCAATATTCTTGGATAATTTTTCGTTCTTAAGGAACTTGAACCTATCTTATAATGATTTGACAGGTGAGGTACCAACAGAAGGAGTTTTTAAAAACTCAAGCCAAATGTCAGTTGATGGAAACAGTGAGCTTTGTGGAGGAATTCCGGATTTACAGCTTCCATTATGCTCCATGAAAGAAACTTCAAAAGAATCAAGAATCTCTCGTTCCCTAATACTATTAATATGTATACGTTGCTCGGTCTTGGTGTTAATACCGGCGACAATCTCTGTAATTGTTTACTACCAGAAGCACAAGAAAAAGGTATTGTATGCAGACAGTCTGCGAAATGATGTTCTCCCAACGGTATCTTATCAAAGCCTTTACAAAGCAACTGTTGGTCTCTCTGCAGAACACCTAATTGGTTCTGGGAAGTTCATTTCTGTCTATAGAGGAGCTATTAATGAAAATGGAACAGTTGTTGCCATAAAATTACTCCAACTTGAAGTTCGAGGAGCTTCCAGGAATTTCGTAGCAGAGTGGGAGGCATTGAGAAGCATCAGGCACCGAAATCTGGTAAAAGTTCTGACTTCTTGTTCCAGTGTTGATTTCCAAGGAAGGAATTTAAGGCCATTGTCTATGCATATATGGAGAATGGGAATTTAGAGAATTGGTTGCACTAGGACCCTGAAATTGTTGATGCAAAACAATGGCCAAGGCATGTAACACTTGTAGAAAGATTAAACATTGCAATTGATGTGGCTTCAGCACTAGATTATCTTCATCACCATTGTGGAACTCCATTGGTGCACTGCGACCTCAAATCGAGCAATTTTCTTTTGGATGGAAACTTGCTTGGTCATGTAGGTGATTTTGGCCTGGCGAGGTTCATTAACAAGGGCAACTGTGCTTTCTCTGAAGGATTTAAGGGTAGTATTGGATATGCTGCTCCAGGTACTTCATTCTCTTCTATCTACACTTTTGTTTCTTTTCAAGTAAATGCTATAACACCAGAAAGACATCCTTTTTCACTTAGAAGTAATGTGTGTATGCAGAGTATGGTATGGGCGGTGAGCCATCAACATATGGCGATGTGTACAGCTATGGAATTCTCCTGCTATAGTTATTTACAGGAAAACGTCCCACTGCTCATGATTTCGCTAATGGTCTGAACCTGCATAAGTTCTCCAAGATGGCCATTCCAGAGAGCGTCATGAAAATTTGTGATCCTACTCTTTTTCATGATGAGGAGTAGTAAAATACAACCCTAGGTGTTAGATAAAATATTTTTTCTTTCCTACTTGAATCCCTTAATTTCAAGTTCACTGCTTTCCTAGACATGTCCTATCAAACTGAATCAGCAATAGTTATTGACAACATGTTAAAGTAGCAACATCGAAATAAAATTCTGAGAAATAGTCAAAAGTCATAAGGGTATATAAGTGAGGTCATATGTGCCTCGAAGACTCACACAAAGAAGAAAGCAAGGATTAATTATTTCATTTCTCATTGGTCGTTAAATCCTACATGGTATGAAGCACGTGTTATGATATTTTCTCCATTTCTTAGGGTGCATGTCTAATCTTACAAATTCAATACACCTTACAGATTATAGTTCAAATATCCCTTGATATAGAACCTTAATTCTCCTAATATTTATTCCCCTATGCAATCCCAATCGAAAACTTGATTCGGCTATTAAACAAGTTTAATGGATTTCAAAATCTATTTTAATTTTTTTTTGTAATCTTATGAAAACACTTGGATCATTTACACAATATGATCATTGTATCTTATCTCAACACACCACAAATTGTCTGAGGCAATTGTATGTGTAAGTAAACCAATCTTAATCTATTTCACATACTTTATATTTGCATATTAAATAGTAATCTCTAATAATCATAATAAAAAAGTACTCTTAACATATGAACTCAAAAATATTGTTCATTAATTGATATATAAAAAATTCACATTGTATATAATTCAGATTCTACACAATTCGGTAGATTTGACATGATTTACAAAGACAACTCTAAAGATAGATTTATTAAATTGATCAGCTACCATTTGGTGCGTAGAAATATATTGCAAAGTTACTTCTTTCTTTCCTATGATATTTCTTACAAAATTATATTCTATATCAATGTATTTGGTTCTGCTGTAATACTTGGAATCTTTTGTATATATAATAACTGATTGACTATCATGGTAAATCAATATAAGTCCTACATTACCACTAAGGAATCTTAGATACTGTAAGAATCTCCTTAACCAAACGACTTCATGTACCACTAAAGCACATGCAATGAATTCTGTTTCCATTGTGGACAAGGAAATGCGTGTATGTTTTTACTACTTCAAGAGATGGAGCCATTAAGCAAGAATATGCATATCCCGAAATTGATTTGTGCTTATTTAGGTGTCAGCCCTAATCAGCATCTGTTATCTTTTTAAGCATAAATCATTTCCTTGTTAGCACAGGGAATAAGCAGTACCTTTCAAGTATCTCAATATCCTCTTAACAACTTTTCAATCCTCTATTTCGAGATTAGATTGTAACAAATGTTAGGACGAGTACACATCGTAGCATACATCAAGCTCCAAACCACACTGGAATATGGTACTCTATTCATTTCTTCTTTTTCCTTAAGAGTCTTAGGACACATGCAAAGACTTAGAGTTTCGTCTTTCGATATAGGAATATCAATGGGGTTTTAATTCTCCATTTTGAAACATTCAAGAATTTTCTTTATGTATGGCTCTTCTAACAAAGCAAGAAGTCTTTTCGAACAATCTCTATGGATTTTAACACCTAATATATTATCTACTTCACCCATGTCCTTCATTTCAAAATTCGAGGACAATCATTTCTTAATAGTTTTAATATACTCCTTATCATTCCCAACTAGTAAAATATCATCTACATAGAGAGAAAATTACAAATTCCTCATTGGGCCTTTTCAAATGAATATAGTGATATTTGTCAATCATGACAAAATTGTATGAAATAATCGATTTGTCAAATCTCAAGCATCACTATCTAGAAGATTGCTTTAGGCTATAGATTGTTCTTTTCAATTTACAAACTTTATTCCATTTTTAATTTCTTCCTTGCTAGGAAAATCACTCTCAAGAAATGTCATATTTCTTTATTCTATTTCAGTCCCATCCTGGTTTTCACCTATGAACACATACCCTTTGGATCGGTCTAAATAACTTTTAAATGTACATTTCTTGCCACATAGACCTAATTTTCCAAACTTACCTGATGAATCATGGATATAAGCAGCTAATCCCCATGATCTAAGAGAACTCAAATAAGGGAATCTAACTGTTCAAAGCTGATATGAAGTAGTAAGTACTGATTTAGAAGGAACTCTATTCAGAATATAGGTCGCCTTTAACAAAGCATCTCCCCAATGAAAAATGGGTAAGTTAACTTGCGCCATCATAGATCTCACCATTTCTAGCAATTTTCTATTCTTCCTCTCAGCAACACCATTTTGTTGGGTATGTTGGGAATAGTTAATAGCGTAACAATTCCATTATCATTACATAGTTAAAAAAATAAATTCGGATAGATATTCACGCCTTCAGTCAGTTCTAAGGCTTTCACCTTTCTATCTATTTGATTTTTTTATCACATTTGAATATCTCTAAAGTATTCTAATACCATTGACTTATGAAATTTCAAATAGACATAACTATACCGCGTGAAATCATCTATAAAAATATTGAAATAAGAGGCTACATGTCTTACCCTCAGATATATCTGAATGGACCAACTACCATGGAAGTTTGACTTTTAAGGAATTACCGAATGGTTTTCGTGTTTTTTTTATTAGGCAATGTTCACAAGTAGGTAACAAAACTTTAAAGATTGAACCTAGCAAGCCTTCTTCAGCTAACCTATTCATTCTCTCTTGCCCAATATGTCCTAATCTAGCATGCCATATGTATCAACATTCAAATCTTTAGAAGAAGATGATGATGAATTCATACGAAAAAAATGATCAACGTAATATTTATAAGTGTTTGGATCACAATCCAACACTACAAAGCCACCTGATATATATCTAGTTCCATAGTAAAAATTGTCATTACAAATACGAACAAAATTACCACAAAAGTTTAAACTGAAATATAATCTTAAAAGAACAACAATAGAAATTAAGCTCATTCGTATCACAGGTACGAATAGGGCATCATGAAGGAGAGTAGTACAACCACCATGCAAATACAACTTGCATGTACCAATCTCTTTTACCTCCACTCTGTCATCAATGCGGGCGTGTATCCACTTTGTACCAACTAGAAATCGATGAAACTCCACAACCGCCTCTAGATCCCTAATTACATGATCTATTGTTCCCGAGTCTACAATACACATAGGACAAGATTTAGTTAGCATAACAGTGCTTGAAACATAAATAACATTAAAAGAAGTATTTACAAGAGCTACCTCTTTTGACTCATGGCATTCTCGAGAAAAGTGATCCAGCACCTGATAGTTGAAACATTTCAGCTTGCCCCCTATCTTTCTTCTTTCCAAACTATTTACCTTTCTTGTTGCACTTGGGCTTGTTCATTTTAGATCATTGTCTAGCATTTTTTCTCTCTTTGTTTCCTACATTTGAACCAATTCTTCTTACATTTAAAGCCTAAAGATTTTCTAGAACTAGACTTAGCCACAAAAGTATGTCCCAAAGATTTAGCCGCACCAAGGCACTCATCATTTAGTTACATATGGCGGACAGCATCAGGAAATGTTTTAATGCTATCATTATAAGTCAGATTGACTTTCAAATGTTCCTAGTTATCAAGAAAAGAGGGATCAAAGCCGGCACTTGCTGCTCATCAGAGAGTATGTGACCAGCTATCTTTAGTTCCCTAATTATAGTAGACATGGTCCTCACATGATGTGTGATGATGTGATTATGAGGTTTCTTGTATGTGTCAAGCTTAATAGTCAGCTCTCTGAGTTTAATTACAATAGTACTACTATATTTTTCACTCAAATATATCCAGATATCATGAGCAGTCAAAAATAGCTCACACTTATGAGTGAGATCGTCCTCCATGAAACTAACCAAAATTGTACGAGCAGTAGAATCTTTCTTTTTCTAAATTTGGTAAGTTTCCTTATCCTTTCTTTGTTGAGTAGTTTGACCCACTCCTGGGTCTTCCATCACGGGGTTAATGCCCTCTAGACAATCATGTTCCACTAAGACATACCAAATTTTATGGCGCCAATTAGTATAGTTATCATCATTTAATATGTCGCCCTTAATAAGGTCAACTATAATATTCTTAGATGCCATGGAGTGTATAATCGTAGAAATGTCCATTTATGCAGGCATATCATTTTTGCATTCATGCAAATTAAGTGTTATGATAATTAGCACTACACACGGAATTGAAAGTTCACTAAGTTTGTGACACTCAAGTACTAAAACCTGGCGCCATAAAAAGATAATACTTAAAAGAAAACTTATTTAAAATTCATTTCTTAAATTAAAAAAGTCAACTTAAAAAAAATTATTCATGATGCTTAAAAATTTCAATTCAAAAAGAAAACTTAAAGAAAATTCAAATTTATTTCCACAACCACAACCACAGCCAAGTCCAAGCTCCAATCTTCCCAATGCTTAGTTACCTGAAAGGGGGGGATAACATAAGGGTGAAAAAATCTCGATAAGCATATACGTGTTCATAAATTTCTAATTATAAGACTTTTGAAATCGTAGAACTTGCATAAAGGAGACACGAAAATCATAACGAACTTATGTGGTATGAGTTTTAAGTGCATAGCGCTACTAGAACTCCAGTCCGAAACTTAAAACATACATATGAACCCATAAATATATTTTCCAAAAGTATAGCATAACAGCACTATATACTTATAGTTGTGTAGGGGAAAAATAAAGGTAATCGAAGAAATTGGCTTGTTTGATTTTCACTTCAAAGTCTCTTAAATAGTGTGAGTGTTAAAAGATTTTTGTAATGTGAAATGTGTACGTGAGAGAAAAGAAAGAGAAGAGAGGTGTATTTTTCTTGAAAATTATGCATCTATTTATATTATTCTGATGATGCATGGATAAGCCTCATAATTTATTCAAATAAATTTGAACACTTAAAAGATAATAATATCCAACAAAATTTGTGATAAAGTTGAATATTTATAGATAATATTAATATCCAACATAATTTGTGATAATGTTGAATATTTAAAAATAATCATAATATTCAACAAATTTTGTAATAATATTGAATACTAAAAAAATAATCATAATATTCAACAAAATTTATTTATTTAACTTTATCACAAAATTTAAGAGGTTCTATCACGTTGAGATTCAAAAATATTTGCACTTTAATCCTTAAAATATTAGCCAATGATCAATTAGATCCATGAACTATCTTGTCAATGTGATAAGGTTCTAAATTATAATTTAATAACTAATTTCGTGGTATGAGGTGTCACAACCTACCCCCTTAAAATAAATTGTCCTAAAAATTTACCTCAATTGTCATCGGAATGAACTGGCGACACTTCCTCCCATACAATACCTCATGTGGTGCCATGTTAATAGAGGCTTGATAGATGTTGCATGCGAACTCAATCAAGGGTAAATTTTTCTCCCAATGTCTCCCAAACTTACATTTGCAGGTTTGAAACATATCCTCCAGTGTTTAATCGTTCGCTCAAACTGTCCATTTGTTTGGGGATGAAAAGATGTACTAAATTTTAGCTTAGTTCACATAGCTTGGTGTAAACTTTTTCAGAAGTTTGATGTGAACTTTGAATTTCTATCTGATACGATTGAAACTAGGACACCATGTAGCCTCATTATTTCCTTAACGTATAACTATGCAAATTGATCAATAGAAAATATCATGCGAACAGGTAAGAAATCAGCTGCCTTAGTTAATCAGTCAACAATCACACAAATAGCCTCATATTCTCTTAGTGACTTCAGGAAACCTACAACAAAGTCCATCGTTATATGTTTATATTTTCATTCTGGAACCTCTAACGGTTGTAGAAACCCTAATGGTTGCTAATATTCGGCTTTCACTTGTTGACTTCTCAGGCACTTCTCCACATAGTTAGCTATATCTTCCTTCATATTTTTCTACAAAAACACAGCTCTTAGGTCAAAACACGTCTTTATACTTCCTACATGTACAGAATAAGGAGTAAAGTAGGCCTCCTCCAAGATTTTAGTTTTCAATTCCTCGAAACCTAGTACACACGGGCAACCTTGATAATATAATGCTTTATCCTTGACTATGGTGAAATTTTTTCCTTAGTTAATCAGCTTTGATAAACTCTAAGGGTTGATCACCCTTTCGATGACTTTTAAACTGATAACGTAGAATCGGTCGAAGTGAAAGTGCTTCCATTCGAGAAATAGAATCAAGGGGAGTAGCTACCACTTTGAGGCTTAATCTCTTAAATTCTATCCATAAAGGCCTTTATGCTGTCAACATCTCCACTTCCCATTGTCCTTCACCAGTTCAAGCCATCTTCCCAGCCTCATGTTCAACTCTTTTTGAGTGAAGATGTACTTAATGCTTTTATGATATGTATAGACGTCACACTTTCCTCCTTAAAAATAATGCCTCCAAATCTTCAAAACATGAAATACCACTATTAGTCCTAGGTCATGTGTAGGATAATTCTACTCATGAGGCTTCAACTGTCTTGATGCATATACAACTACGTGGCCTTGTTGCATCAAAACACATCCAATACACTGCTTGATGCATTACTGTAGATCACAAAACCTTTCGATCCTCCAGGTATGGTTAACTCATTTTCATTAATTAATCTCTTTTTCAATTCTTCAAAACTATGTTCACATTTTCTTCCATTCAAACTTTATATGCTTGCGAGTCAACTGTGTTAATAGTCCAGATATTTTGGAAAATCCCTCAATACACCTCCTGTAGTATCCTGCTAAACCCAAAAAAATGTAAGTCACTCCTACGTTGGTTGGTCTAGACCAATTCAATATTGTATCTAATATACTAGGGTCCACCTTTATTCCCTTTAATTTGGACTTTAAAGAAGTGTCGTAGTAACGTAGTAATATAACTCAAATCATTTTCGAGTTCTACAATAAAAAAAATCTTTTAAAATGAAACACAAGATTTTTTTTCGTTCACTACATGAGGTGTCACAAGTTTCCAATGATCGTCCATTATCCTAGTGTTACATTATCAAAAGATTAATTTCATAGCCCAAAATTATAAGTTATAAGTCAAAATTACTTATAATCTTTCAACTTTAAAACTCCCACTCAATTAAGTAATCATGCATGTATAAAGTAAGCAAGATATTTTGACTATATGTAATAATCATAAAACATATATATAATTCACAAAATGTCAAATATGTAAATGCGTTCAGAATAAACTTCTCTAGTCAACTACTAAATACGAAAAGAGCATTACATAGATGTTGTTTGACAATTTCAATTAACTATACATTGATAAATTAATTATAAAATTCTCACTTTTGAATTTCATTTCCTTGTCAAATTCCTGATCAGATAACTATAGCCAGAGGTAGTGAATTATCAAGAACTTGAGAAGCTCCATCACGCCAATGTGTAGGAAGGTTCCTCGTTAGATGATACATACTCTTCACATCACATTTAAGCTATCACAAATGCACTACTTCACGATACATTACTTCGACATGTTTTATGCATTGTATCAGGTTATATTGTGGATCCATTTCATAGTTTCGATAAGCATGTAATTTTTCAATATGTTCGATAGCACATGCTTAACTAGCTTCTCTTCTAAGGATGCTAAAAGTGTGTATTGATCCGCCATATCTGATCAAACACAAAATTTGAAAACCTATTAAATGGATCACATAATCTAATCAAGTCACAGACAACTCATAAACGTAAATAAAACATAGTATTTTAAATACTTTCGGAGTTTTTATTTTCAAAAAATAATTCGTACTCGGCAAATACCACTAAGCCCATGTTTGAGCCCCATTTTTTCAAGAATGCATTTTATTAAAACTCATTTTCAACCATACATTTTCCAATAAGATAATTTTATATGTATTTCAAAAAAAATTCTTTACTTTTTAACCACACATTTTTCAAAAATTACTATTTCATTAAAAAAAAAATTTACCTCAAAAATAGGAATCAAACCAGGGCTAAATAAATATTTTGGATTTTCAAAAAGATTCAGAATTTAGGCTATGTTTGATAGTCATAGTTTTCCATGAAAAATTGAAAACAATTTCCATTTTCCATGTTTTGGCTTGTTTGATTGTCCATTGTTGCTATGGGAAATATTTTCCCACTTCACTCCACACGCGGATATTTTCATGTAAAACGAAGCCAAACGAACACAAAAAGATCCAAAATTTTAAAATTTTTCGAGTGAAAAATTATATCAATCAAACACACTTAATTAACAATTCCTGCAAAAAAAATTAGGTAATTATTTTCTCCAGAATTCATTTTCTTTCCATCATTGCAATCAAACGGACCCTTAATCAAGTTAAAAAATATATATTTTTAATACTTTTAAATCATAAAATAAAATAAAAACTGTTTGATTATCTGAAAATTAATTTTAATTGCAAATAAAACTCAAGAATATTTTAGGGACCAACATACAACTTTCCAAATTGATATTGGAATCATCATCGTCCAAAAAAAATAGTTCTGGGATGCAAATTGGAAAATTACATTTGGATTTCATACGTGCCTCCACATGTAAAACAATTTCTGTTTTCATTTTTCCTTTTTTATTTTCAATTATATTTACTCTTCATCGTTTAAAAAAGGGGCCAAATTTTAAAAAAAAAATTATTCAAACTTCTGGAGATCATAACTTCTTTCATTTTAAGGCCAAAATTAATTTTCTTTATACTGGTTGAAAGGTCTCAAGAAGATCTGTCCATCTATACCAAATGGACAGTATTACAAGAAATTATGTGATGAAGTTTGAATTTCTTCTACTAGAGTTCGATTTTAGTTCCAAAACACAAATCTAAATGACATGAAATTTTGCAAACATGTTCTACATGCTATCATGAATATATTGTATAAATTTGATAATTTTATACGGAGTATAACAAAAGTTGCTATTAATGATTTTCAAACTTTGGAAGAAACCAGCATACATGCATTTGATTATTCTAAACCATTTATAGCATGTAGTTAAGCAAGAAACCAACCTACTTATGCTCAGATACCAATGTAAATCGTACTTTCATGCTTATAAATGTATTTTAAGTAGTGAAATTTACTTGAGATAATAAAAATAAGGTTGAATCACTTGCATTTATTTTGCTTACTTCTTATACTGCATTGTACTCACTTTCTAGTCAAAAATTCAATCATAAGGGGAACGAGTTTGATAGCCATAATCCATGAACCATTTAAAATATTATACTCCCAAATTAAATCACAACCTTTATGTGTTTTTCACCCTTTTATTCACACACGAATTCTGTATATATTCTTCATATGATATGGGTATAGTGGAGGTTGTATATGAAAGTTATGGGTTGTGGGATGTTGAGTTTCAAATTCAATTTCTAACTCCTCCATCCGAAATCCATTTTCATTCAATTCGGGAAGGGTCAACCCATATGGGTGGCCCGTTTATTCCGACATATACAATAGTCCCTCCATTGATTCAATGCTTTGCCAACTTTTGTCGAGTTTGATCAAAGTTCTTATTTTCTCTAGGTTTCTAATGTCTATTACTCTTTTCAATTCTTATATTTGCATTTTCATCTCTTTCTCGTACAAGGGTTGGTCATGCAACTATTTCCAGAGGAGCTAATATCAAATCAATCGACAAATGATCTGAAAATAAATACTACGAATACTTGCTAATTGCAACTGTTAGAAAAATACTGGTCGTGGGTCACCCATGTGGGATGACTCAACCCACAAGTTATTAAAAGGGTTGGCGGGAGTGGTTTGAATTTGAAGTTCAAACGTGCAACTCCCTATAACTATCCTTAACTCCCATACAACCTCCAATTATTATGGATTGGAAAAGGAGAAACGAAAAAGAACGAAAAAAAATTCGTATGGAAATTGACACCAAAATTGGAAAGTCCTTAGAACCATATACATGAAATCTCACAAAAATTGGCTTGGAATTCATCATTTCAAGTAAGTATCATGACCTGAAATTCATGTTAAAAAATGCCATGAATTCTTACATTAGTATCAGAGCCATAAAAGTTGTTTCTCTTGCATACTATCTTGTGTAAATTGAATTATTATGTTGAAAAATCCATGTATGCCATTTTTTGTTGAAACTTGAAGCATTTTTAATGGCATGTCATAAAATATGCAACATAAATTCATAAAATTTTTACAGCATATTCCTTATATGATATAGATCATATCTGCAAAGTTTCGAGATTTTTGGTTTTATAAATTTGGAGAAAAATGAAACCTTAGATAAAATTGCAGAAATTTTAAATATTTACTGCCATCTTCTCATTCATCTTCATATAGTANGATATAGATCATATCTGCAAAGTTTCGAGATTTTTGGTTTTATAAATTTGGAGAAAAATGAAACCTTAGATAAAATTGCAGAAATTTTAAATATTTACTGCCATCTTCTCATTCATCTTCATATAGTAAGCTTAGTATGGTTAGGAAGGTCTTCTCATAAGCTTTCCAACCATATAAAGAACACAATTTTTGGACTTAAAATGAAGAAGTTATGAGGTTTCGAAGTTTTGGATGAAAATGTGAATTTTTGCATGAAAATCGATAAAAT
>CAIGRP010039424.1:0-12442 GCA_903798385.1 Fraxinus cuspidata
TGTGACCTACAAATTTATTAATTTGTGACCAATAAAAGTAATCTGTGACCTATAATTTGATGTTTTGTGACCATAAAATAAGTTGTGTGACTTATAAATTTTGTGATTTGTGACCGATGAACAAATTGTGACTTTTAAAATTATGGTTTGTGACCGATGAACGAACTGTGACCTATAAAATTTTTGAATTGTGCCCTTAAAATTTTTGGATTGTGACCAAATTACATAAATCTGTGACATTTATATATTTATTAATAAAATATATAATTAATTAATTAAATTATAAGTAAATTTTAATGAAAACCTGATTTTTGAAATTTAAAACATCTATCCTTAATTTTGAAATGGTGATACTTAAATACCTTATTTATGTATTGTTCCCAAAAATGAATTATCTGCGGGCCCTGTTTATAAACAGAGAGAAAACTAAAAAGGAAGGTGGTCACATGCGGTTTCGTCTTAAAAAATATATAATTAATTAATTAAATTATAAGTAAATTTTAATGAAAACCTGATTTTTGAAATTTAAAACATCTATCCTTAATTTTGAAATGGTGATACTTAAATACCTTATTTATGTATTGTTCCCAAAAATGAATTATCTGCGGGCCCTGTTAATAAACAGAGAGAAAACTAAAAAGGAAGGTGGTCACATGCGGTTTCGTCTTACTCATTTCTTTTCTTTAGACAGGCTTTATTTACTTTTGTGGCCAGCCTTCTAATTGCCAGTGCACGTGCAGGCCCAAACCTTCTGCTTCTTTTTTTTCTCTGTTTTTGGGCTTAGAAGAAGGCCAACAAATGTCCTAAGCTAACTTCTGTACATTTATGAGTCATCTCTTTTTCTTAATCATATGTTGATGACATCAAGCTCGTATTTTATCTTTGTTATTTAATTTTGTTCGGACTTGAATTTACGGAGTCTTGTCTTGAATCTCTATGTTTATATTAGATCAAATCCTACAATGTCAAAATCTTATTCCGATAGAAAACCAATGCAAAATAATGAAAAGAAAAAGACGAGAATTTAGAAAGTTGTAAAAGGTACGTTGAAACATGTAAGCTATGCTACACTGGTGCAATTTCATCATTTATCCAATCTAAGCCTAACAAAACCCTCCCTAATCCTCTTGCAACCTATGTCTTTTGTGGTTTAGTGTTTGAACGATTTAAAATCAAGAAAACTACTATTCTTAATGGGGTGGGTGCAACAGTTGGATGGCATCATGTGTCTTATCATGTCTATTTTTGACTTATGAGATTCCTAATGGGGTCCTTTATACTATTTAATAAAACTTTATCAAATACTAGACCCCAACTAATTAGCACAATAAATAAACTTTTTAGTTTCTTTTTGAATTTATAATATTCAATTCATCTCATCAAGCATTCTCATCATTTTCTTTGATGTTTAAATGTAGCGTATTGTAAAATCAAAGCTTAGCTCAAGTGATAAAAATGAAGATGACAAAGTCAATGATCTTGGTTCGAATTCTATTTGGAAAAAATGTAGCATGATATTCTTAGAATAAACCCCTCTCTTTCAAAAAAATATATGTGAGAGCAAGAAAATCCACTCTAAACTTTCAGTGCAAGATTACATTAATTTAAACTTCAATGCTATGGTATTATAATTATACTTCGGAGTAGAAGAATCAAATAAAACAATAAGCACGACGTCAATTTCAATAAATTTGAAGTCGACTATATGAATCATTTTTTTCCATTTCTTTAGTTCAACGTACTTTAACTAGACAATGAGTGAACATTTTCAATGCCCAAAGTTATCTTATTCTCCTAAATAGTGCTCTTTTGCTTTTTCTCAATTCCAAAGGATTGAAGTTCCCATTTCTCCTTTGCCAATTGTTAGTGTGAACCTTTTTATGTTGTGCTTCAATTCTCTTGCAGACAACATCATAAAAGTTCCCTTTGTTACAGAGACTTTTGGGTTTTTACTCTTCCCCTAAAGATGTCACTTTTGAACTTCTCTTTGTTGAGAACCTAAATTTTAAATGCTATTTAGCACAATGTCACATGAATTAGGTGGTGGTAAATATATTGAATTCTTGCTCAAATAGTAACATCCCAAAAGGCAAAATGGAAATTATTTTTCCTTCAATCCAAAGAAACAAATAACTATCATATCATACAAAGTGCCATTCTTTCGCCTTTCCTCTCTTTTATTTCTTATTTGTTGGAGCAACGCTCGTAAAATTAAATTTTGGAGTTCAGCGGGACGCTCAATAAGACGTAGCTATCTCTTTTACTAAATGTCTCAATAACGAGTCTTTTTTATGTTGTCGGCATATCTAGTACCACAATTGGTGGAGCCACCCACTGAATTTTGGAAAAAAATGTAATGTAATCCTTGTGAACACTTGTGAATTCAACTAGGCAACGTTAGTCAAAATCTGTAAATTCATGAAGAGAATGTTAAATGAAGTATTTGTTACATGAATTGTGTCGTTCTCAAAATTATGCTCCGGATAAAAATCAAATTTTTAGTAGATTTTAATTAAAAAAATAATGAAGTAGATTATTGAAAAGTCAACAAAAGTTGTGAGTCCGATAAAATGTGTGGTTAATATTAATTATTGACTTTGACGTAAAATTTTTATCAACTTTTTTAACTAAACCAAAAAATGTTATTTTTTCAAGAAAGTAGCGTTGAAAAAAATTCACTTCATTTTAAATATATCATTTGTCTTTAAAATATGTAGTCTTTTTACATTCTTGTGTTAGTGCATTGTTCTAAAATTTCATTTTTAACTAAAGTGATGTCACCATTCCATTTCGATTTTGGCTCCGCCTCTAAGTATCGCATCTTCTACGTTAAATGTCTTCAAGCATAATTTATCGTAGACGGTGCTATCTTAGAAGCTCAAACTTGTAATGACGTCCATATTATTGGCATCTTAACCACTAAATCATCCCTTAGTCTCACAAGTTTGAGTTTCTAAGATAACACTGCCTATGATAAATCATATTTGAAGACGTATAACCTATGGAACGAACTTATTATTATGGAATCTAACTATGGAAAGAACTCATTTTGGTCGGAATAAATTTACAATTTCTCCATCAAAAACCAAATCACAAGCTTTCCGATTAATAAAAAAAAAAAACAAGCAATTCCCAATTAATCAAAATTGTGGTCGACCGAATAAATCATTTTTTGGCACTTCATATAGTCCGTACATCTACCATGAACCTAGAGAAGAATTCAGTACAAGAAACTGCTTAAATTCTTGAATCTACATTTTTAATGTTAAGCAATGTCAATTTGAACTACATAACCAATCCACTAGCAATGGCCTTGTTCATTTTAAGACTTGTAGTTCCATAAACTGGCAAATCTTCTTCATATGATCTAATTCCAACCCTGCCAATACTCTCAAGCTCAAAAAGATCAGAACTTGCACAACTCTTATCATCCACATCACTATCATCTTCATATAACTCTCTGAATTCATGCTTTCGAAAATTCTTCCCCTCGTAATCCCGAAAAGTGTCTATGTTTTTGTTGATGAAGTTGCTGCCAACATTAGCTTCTACAATAGTATTGCTGACAGAGGAAAATTGGACAGATTTATTGGATTTATTGGCTCTCAAAGACATTGTTCTGCTTAAGCAAGATCTTGAAGCCAATGAGCATGTTGTTGTGTCCTTCATTGATTTAGATTTCCTCGCTGAACTCCATTCCTCCATGCCCTTATTTTTCTTCAGATTTCTTGGACTGAAAATAGAATTCAAGAAGTTGGCAATTTTAGCACCTGGTGAATAGGGCTCTTTCACCTTCTTCGACTCTCGGAAAATCTTTGATTTTGTTCTCATGAACCCTCCTTTTCGATCCATATCCAATGGTGAAATCTTGCAGGGCCTTTCAAGAATGAGATTTCGACGTTGATTCAGTTTCTTCCCTGTAAAAAGTGACGATGACTCGATTTTGGAGGATAAAAACATGCTCGAGTCTGTTGATGAGCCTGAGTTTGAAGCAAAGTGCCTTGGAGTGATGCTGCTGTAGTTGTTCATCCATTTTTCGATCATGATTGCCCGTCTACAGCTTTCGATTTCTTCTTCGACTTTTGCAACATTGTTTCTTCCATGAAGTACAAAATCTCCCACTTCTTGTTGTTCTTCTAGGCCTTTTGAATCATCAATAGAATGATAAATGACGTCGAGGAGAGACGACGAAAATGACTGCTTTTTACGTCTAGGCTGATGCTTCTGTCTTTCCCTCATATCCATCTCTCAAGAGTGATGATGCTAGCTATAGAAATTTGAAGGGCTCACACACATTCATTTATATATCAGCTTCTGTCTTTCTCTCATATCCATCTCTCAAGAGTGATGATGCTAACTACAGAAATTTGAAGAGCTCACACACAACTCATATATCATATATGGGGACGTTTGGTATACTGAATTAAATGAGAAGATTAACGAACAATAAATATCAGTTCAGTACAGTCCAATACTGTAGGGAACGTGCCCGTGCACGTGCACGTACTTTTGTGTGTGCACGTGTGAGTGTTTTATAAAGTTACGTTTTTTTTACCTTACCCACGCGTGCCTGTGTTTCAGACAAATGGCTATGAAGGTGGAGTTCAGCTTCCTTTAGTTTGCTGTCTGCTTGCAGGTACTATTTTATTTTCCCTCTTTGAATGTTATATTGCTCAATTTTCAAATGCTTTCTGATTAAAACCCCATGTGCTGCAACCATAGACAGTTTTTGTTTGCCGACACATACAGTTTTGCGAATAGTTGAGGATCGAAATGCTCTTTCTTTCTGCTTAAAAATTAACGATTCTGAAGACACGACAAATGAAATTGCTAATTTTTCGTACGATCCAAAGTGAAAAGTTTAATGATTGCTAAGAAACAACTTTTGAAGTACATTGGCAAATCGAATTTTTTTTAGAAAAATAATTTAAAGACAATTGGAAATCAACATTGAAACTACAGTGACGATTATGATTTTTTACCCTAAGAATGGAGAAAAAAGGTCCAAGTTGTAACATCAAAAAGGCTGGGAGCTGCAAGCCTTTTTTTTATCAAAGACATTGAACAAATATGCATAATAAGGAGCATTTATTGCATTTATTCTCCTTTGTACCAAGAAAAAAATCTCAATTCTAACATCATAACTAACCTAAATTAGCAATAAGGAAAATTGTGGCAAAGTCAATTTATGACTGGTAAGATGTTCTAAACATTGATCTTTCCTTCTACAGTTATATCTATTTAACTAGTCCTTGTGGAATTCAGCCTCTGAACATCAACCAACTGGTAAAGATCCCCTCGGCGTTGCCTCTGGAAAGGAAGGAATGTTCTGCAACCTCAAATCAATGAAATTAAGGTCACAAGTCAGTCAGATTATAACCTTCATCCTATCCCAATACGAGTCCCAGAGGAGCTAATTTTGTTACAAAGAACTGTTATCCAGACATAGTAAATCATACTAAAGGATTTTTTTTTCCAATGAACAAAAGGTTTTCAACACAGTATTCAAATCCCCACCCAAAAATGTAAAAGAAGTATAGGTATTTGCTTCATTCCTAACTAGCAAAACTGGTACACATAAATTCGAAATTCTTCAGAACTCAGGAAAATGGCTACTCAAATCGTATGGTAAGTATCAAAGCCAACATGCATATGGATTCGGATGAGGAAATAACTAGATAAACATTCATTTACGGACCCGTTTGGCATGACTTTTGCTTTTGCTTTTGCTTCATGTAGAAGAACTTTTAGAGAATGCTACCTTAATCCTGAAAAGAGTAATTTAAATTACTCTAAACTCTAAAAGCTCTTCTAATTAGAAGCAGTTTCATAAAATTAGTCAAACGTTCCAAAAACAACTTTTGGGTCTCAAAAAATCTTTTTTGCTTTTTGAAAGCCAAAACGGCCATTAAACCTGAAAAGAGTGATTCAAATTGTGATCCATATGCAGGTTTGTTAGCATTTACCTTCTCTGTTCAATCAGTGAATAATCTATCTCTGAAATAACTATTGCCTCATCATGCTCTGTCGTTGCAATTACTTCTCCAAACTGAAAATAGCCAGTTCCTTTAGGTTTTCAGTATCCATTTTTCATAATAAAATTCTAGATAGCAGAGTAAATTTTATATCAACAAGGATTCAATTAAACAAGCTCAAAACTGATGGTTTGTTATTTCAAAATCATGACGACAAACTGCAGCAAGATATTCAACGCAAAATTTAATGTAATTATATACTCACAGGTCCAACGAGAGTAGAATGTCCCCAAGCCACATAACTAGAATTAGAATCTCTGGCAGGCGAGCAAGTCGCTACATACAGCTGTTACATGAGAGTAGGCACCAGTCAATGAAACTCTAATTTTAACTATCACAAGTTTCAGTGACTAATAGATGTTATGCAGCATGGAAAGTGCCAACTTTTTGCTACAGAGTTCATTTTCCCTTTGGAAGCTGTAGCATTTCCTAGATGTTGCATTTGTGTATAAAAAAATATCACTAATAGCACACGAATAGGTTAAGTAGATAAAGACTCAATAATTAGCCTAGCCTAAAAGGAAAAATACAATTTTAATAATCCAGCAGATAAAGACTCATAGATTTGCCCAAGTAAAATTTGAGCAATATAGCATCCGTTTGGCCCCCATTATTCCAAATTATAATGAGAGGAATAGTATTTTTTGGGAAAATATGTGGCTAAAAAAGAAGGAAAAGTTTTTGGGTTTATATGTAATATTATTTTTATTGAAAAATATGTGATTGATAAGAAGAGAAAACAAAAATGAATTATAATTTAATGAGAAATAATAGGGGCCAAACGGGGGCATAATTTACGAAGGCCCTTCTGTTCCTATCTTACTAAAAATTAACCACATGTTCAGGAAATTTAAATATATTTGCGTACAGATCAATGAAAATGGTCATCTGTGGTATTAACAGAAATGTTGGCATATAGGATAGTGAATGTCTCCAAGCAAATAAAGTCAAATTTCTTGTTTGAAGAAAATAAATAAATAAATAAAAATCAGCAGCTATTTTATGCTGGCTAAGGTCCAATTCAAAACATTAACATCACATTGAAAAATATATACAATGGTTCAGTTAAGATGTCTATTATTAATAATATCTCAAAACCAAAATACTCATATAAAATAATGGTATCACCTGACAATCTGCTGCCCTGCATTAAGAAGCACACAAGAATGTTAGTATGACTAATCTCTTTAAGATGAAGCAGAACTCATGTAAAGATTGTTTAACATTGAAAGGAATTGTAAATGAGGCATTCAATCAATATTTTGACCAGGTCAGATGTCTGTAAGGCTGCTATGCATCTCATGGAAGCAGCGTGAAAGACCATTAACCATTTAAAGATTATATGGTTTACCCATTGAGAGGGCTTGATGCTACACACTTTGATTATGCCATCAACTTTGTTTTACATTTTCTCAGGAAACTAATTCAGAGATTCGCATGATACACTTAGTACCGAATAAATGGTTCGGCCCACTTTATTGGTACTGTACAAGGTCAAAAACTGACAATTTTGACTAATATATTTTGAAATCACAGAAATTTTTCAGAGGCAATACTTATTACAAGGTATTCTTTAATTTTCACAAAAAGATATGCAATATCATTTCAGAAATTTGATTTGCCCGTTCAAAACTAGGATATCTCAATAAGTCAATAACAAGAGGACTGTAGTAGTAGGAATGATATGAATCTTGTTACTCATAGTAATGTCATGATTACAAGTCACAAGTTCCCCTTTGAAATGTTCGTCCATCCAGCAAATAATGATGGCAAGAAAGCTTCATTAATGTTAAAGATTAAGCCCCTGTTTGGTGTAGCTAAAATTCAGGTATTTAGTATATTTTGAGATTTTTAAAATGTGTGGCTGAAAAGTTGATTAAAGTTGTGGGTCACATGAAATGTATAGTTGAAATTAATTGGTGAGTTTGACTTTGATTTCTATCTACTTTTTAAGTTACAAAAAACAGGGGCTAAGAGTGTTACGACTATATCCGTATAGATAAGCTCAGAAGAGAAACATGAAGAATCATTGTTTCTCCTAGGCTAGAGCTTTCTGGTAGATACTAGTCAGTCATAATTTACCTTGCTCTTTGCAACAACTCCCAGTGCAGAGGACCAGTAGTCATGTTAAAAGCCCCAGGGTAACAAAGCAAGTGGGCACCTAGCATTTAAATAAGAACAATCCTATTAGAAACACCAACCCCACGAGAATAATAGTAGTTGCTGTAAGTAGCACAGGGAATTAAAACCATAGATAACTTTTGCAAATAATTCTTTTGACTCAAGGAATTTATTTGTTTGCATGTGATTTTCAACAGCCTCTTTACGTGCAGGCCAAATTTATTTTTTCATCACAAGCCTGACATGTGAATTTTCCTTAAAATCCAGGGCATTTATTTGTTCTAATAGCATATTGAGCTACCCATTCCAAAAGTTTAAAATGTCTTCAACATGTTGATATCTTACTAGATTTCATGGGCCTCGGCCAATCTAATGCTCCTGAATTGGTTGTTCCATGGTAAGAAGAATTAGATAAGAAAATTTCAAGTTCGGTTTTCCATCACCAACCAGCAGCTCAATATTTTTCTCCATCCCTCTCCTCTTTTCTTCAAAATCCATATATAAGAACAGTTTTAACTATTTCATTTGGCAATTAAACATAGTCTAGTCTCAAAGGTTAGCAATAACTCCACCTGAAATCACAACTCTTTGGATAATAATTTTGATCGGCTCAGCCTGTATAATACTTCTGTTTGGATGAAACATTTCAGATTCTACAGACTGTTCTTAGGAAGTTGTAACAAAAATCTTGAACAATTTAACGAGCAGTTGTACAAAGAGAAGAATTACCATGAGATATAACAATCAATCATGAGAATTAAGACCTGACTAATAGTTGAATTTTGAGTTTCACTAGTAGTTTTATCAAACTCAAGTTGGCCACCGCAAACTAAAGGAGAAGATAGATCCTGAATCTTGATTAATCTTGCAATGAAATCAAGCATATGCTAAATGTCCCAACTTCTAGATGACATCAAGAGATAACTAACGCTTCAAGACAAGGACAAGACCTTTCTTAGGGTAAACGTAGATTGCAAACAAAAGATGGGGAAAGTTCAATGACCAACAAGAAGCAACAAAAAGTAGTCCCTATTTCAAAATTATGAGGTAATTCAAACCCTCGAGGGGAGAATTTAGATATTTTAGTAGCATGTGGTTACATGGCATGAAATACACATACATATGTATATGAACACTCTGGGTTGTGTTGAACACTCAATTGTGATGGTTAGCAAAGTGAACACAACCAAAATCACAGGGGAAAAAAACACTGAATATATGGGCATCAAAAGATGATTACTAATTACTAAAAATAAAATAAAAATATGCCATACCTCTAGCTGCATATATTGTTGCTAATTCTTGGAATTGAATATCATAGCATATACCTATGCCAATACGCCCGATATCTGTGAACAAGAGTCTCAGTCATTAAAGAAATTGGATGAAGACATAAAAATGATTTCACATCAAAAACCTTAATGATAGAAAAACACGTTTTCAAACTTCATTTGACCTCAGGTACATAAAGTAAAAGACTGGCAATGAGCTGCTAAAGAAATAGAAGTTAAGAATATAATTTTTAGTTGATTTCTAAATTATACAGTTTCTTTTCCATAATGATGCTCACTTGCCACAAAATGTCAAAAATAAAATTATAAGCAGCAACAAAGCAACATCTTTATGAATGTTAAGATAATAATCCCTCAATCTCAAATTGGATGTCCAAGTTTCATGAGGCACAGATGAAGAAAGAGTCGAAATTATGTCTGATTTCCTCATTTTCCCAGTATTCCATTGTACAAGTTACAGAGATGTCTGGGGCTTATGTCAGCACTGGCGTGGAATTTTCAAATAATATTTTGTTTAATGAGTGTAATTTGATAGAAAACAATCTAGAAATAATTTCATTGAAGGAAAGAGGGCACAATATCAAGATACTCTAAAAAGAAAAGAACATCTAAAATGAAAACGGTATTACAAATTTCTAAAAGTTCAATTTGGAGTCCATGTCTGTAAGAGGTTCAAAACCTTTAGAGGGATATCCAACATATATCCCTCAAGTAAAGGAGATTTGGCAAATCCTTAAGGGCAATGTGATTTAGTTATTCAACATAAATCTCTCTCAAATATTTAGTAAAATATTATATAATTGAGCAATATCTGTCTTTGACATCTTGTACAAAGATCTTTAGTCTATATTTTATTTATCATGGTATCAGATAAAGAGAATTCCTGTAAAACCTGTATCCACAATGGTAGGGGTCTCCCCTGCTGTAAGAGTCTTTGATTCTTTAAACACCACTTGGCCCGGTATATCAATGTCAAAGAGATGAATCTGTAACATGGAATAAATCATTAAACCACCGGTTCATAGATGCATATCCAAGTAGGTCATTAGAGAATTTCTGAATGGATAATATATGTTTGGTATCACACTAACAGCTGTTATACTGAAGACTGTGTAAGAGAAGGAAAAGAACAACCTTCCTGTGCTTAGCCTTGAGTTTTCCATCTGTACCAAAGATGCAGCAGGTGTTATACAACCTATCACCACTACGTTCTGGTATGGATCCACCAATTATTGTGATCTTTAGTCTCCGGGAAAGTTCAGACAGCATTGCAGTTGAAGGAGATTTATCAGCATCAATTTCCTCCGCATATACTGGGAAACTATCATTTGAATATGGGCTATTCCATATTTCCTATAGCATAAAAGGAGGTTATCATGTCAATTTGGTATATGACATAACGATTCACAAGAGATACTGGAACCATAAAATATCATATGTGAGAATTTGTGGATGAGAGTTCGTGATGCTGATGAGAGAAGCTAGAGTACCCAGAAATCAGTTAAAATGAATATCATCTCTTGAACACAATGCACAAACAATGATAATAGAATCACAGAGGCAGAAACAATATAAAAAAGTACAGAAGAAAAAATTAGTAAGATTCTACTCGCATACAGGTAGAAGAATAAGCTGAGCACCCTTTCTTGCAGCCTCCTCAATTGCTTCCCTAGCATGAGCAATGTTTCTGTCCTTGTCCGAAGTCACAGTCAACTGGCAAAGCGCAATCTTGAACTGAAACGTATGGAAGGAACCATTAAAATGTAATGTCGTGGCTGCCCTAAAACAAATGCATAATATAACTTCTAACTTCAAAATAGGTTGCATGCCCAAAAGTTCACCAGACCATAACCTTTGATGCAAATTGAATTTATAAACAGAAATAGGAGATAAAATTATTACGGCACCATTGGAACCTAGACTAAGAATCTATAATACCTTCAATGGGAAGCTACAAGACAATTTTTGGATTGTATTTCTGCTGTAAAATCGATTATAAAATAATCTGGCTCAAGTTATGATTTAGGGCATACTTCATGATTTATTACCTGTTATCATAATAGCTTAATGATGTTGTTCAAGTTCATATACAACTCTTTGATCGATTGACAATTAAGCGTGATGTGGACATCGAGATATTATCGAGATCGTGATTTACTTATTTCATCTTATTGTTATTGGACTTATTTATTATGCTTCGTATTATTGGACTTATAGTAGCGGGTTGACCCAAACCCTTAAAGTTAGGTTTTTTTCTATATTTATTGGATTTTCATTGTCATTAAAATTGAATAAAGATTAATATTGGCGGCTGTCTTGTTTCCTCCTCTTTCTCGTTTCTTCTCCCCTCTCGGCTTCTTCCTTCCCCTTCTTTTTCTCCATAGTCTAATTAATCCCATTCACCCTACATCAAATTGGTATCAAAGACAAAGCCTGGAAACTACGCACCTAATTTCTACATACACACAATCTGTTGGAATTCCCACTCGTCAACCCGTCGACCACCGCTACTGTTCCCACCTAAGCCAAAATCGTCACCGCCTGCACAAGATAAAAGTAACCAATCACCTTCAACTGCCCAGAGTCATCTTAACCACCAACAATCGACCCCCGCCTCCACATCGCCACCCCATACAACCAACCGGCCGTCAACCCCAACAATTGAGGCAGCCGCAACCAACCACAAACCCCACCTTCACCCAAACCACTCGCTGCAACTCCATCCACCCAGCATCATCCACCTTCGCCCACACACCAACGTCCAGACAACACAACAAAAAAAAACCTTTGATTTTCATTTTGGGCCTTAGTTTGGGCTTTTGATCATTTTATTAGTTAATTGTTTGGTATTTGGGCCTCGATTTTGCACCCTATTCTTTTGTAATTTTCTTTCAATTTTGGGCTCGACTTTTGGCCATATTTCTGTAATTTACTTTTAGTCAAAAAAAAGTGAGAAAAAAAAAGGAGTCTTTTTATCTAACATTTCGCAGGTAC
>CAIGRP010039434.1:0-27351 GCA_903798385.1 Fraxinus cuspidata
TTTTTGCCAGTTTGAGTTTCAACTTGCAATTTCCATATTTTGAAATTTTTGAAGGTTTCAGTTTTATTTTTTAAAAGATAAACCCACACCTTACGAGAATATTCATCAATTATGGACAAAAAATATCTATTACCACCCATGTAGGATTAGTAGCAGACCCCTATAAATCAGTATGAATATATTCCAAAACTTTAGTAGTTTTGTTTATGCCAGATGAGAAAGACAATTTATGATATTTATCAAGCACACAGTAATCGCAGAAAGGCATATTAGACACATAGTTTTATCCAAATGCACCTTTATCATTTAGCAGTTTAAGTCCTTTAATATGTGAGCTAATCTATTGTGTCACTTGTGTGTGTCATCTGTGTTAGTCAAATTTATAGAGGAAGGTGTTTTTTTAATAATTTCAGCAGTAGTCACATTGATATCGTTTCTTTTAGTACATTTGCATGTGACAAGAGCATCTTTAATCATTTTTAACATGTTGTATCCAATTTTACTAGTGAAACCATATGTTTCTAATGCTCCTATCGAAATTAATATTCCTAGTCATTTTAGGAATATATCTGACTCCATGTAATTTAGCACATAACTAGTGTCAAAATTTAACGTGATATCACCAATTCTAGCAATTTTATATATAAGATTATTGCATAAAATAGCATGACCAATTTCAGATTCTTGCAAATTTTCAAACCAGACTTTATGTGATGTAACATGAAATGATGCACTAGAATCAAGTATCCACTCATACAAGTGTGATTTCATAGTCAGATTTACTTCAATAGGTTCAGAGTTTATTAACACATAAACTTCACAGCATTTGACAGAAGAAGTAATAACATTTGCCTCATCGTGAACCTTTTCTTTTTGTTTGTTTTTCTCAACATAACAATTTTTAATGAAATGTCCAGTTGTGCTACACCCATAGTATTTTCTACATTTAACTTTACTTTTTGACCTAGATAGACTTCTACTTTACTTTTTACTACGAAATGCACATCCACTTTGGTTATCACGAGTCCTAAACTAAGACCTACCTCTCATCATATGAACCTCACCATTTTTTCTCTCGACTCTCTTGGTTCGCATTTTCATATCTTTACTTCTTAACGAGTCTCGACTCTCTTGGCTCGTATTTTCATATCTTTACTTCTTAACGAGTTTATGACAATTTCTGGTGTTAAAAGTATCTCTCCCATATTTAATAGCATTTTTAACTTCTCTAAAGTGTCAGAGACAACATTCAACAATATGATAACTTTATATTCTTTAGATACTTTCTCACCACAGTTAGTGATATTTCGCACGAGTTTATTGAAAACATCCAAATTGTCATCCATATCTTTTGAAGAATCGATTTTGAAGCTAAAAAAATTTTCAAGTAGAAAAAGTTTGTTTGGAGTGGATTTAGACACAAAAAGCTCATCCAATTTTTCCCAAAATTTTTGAGCTGATTTTAATTTACCAACTTTTCTTAATACCGCATCAGACAAATGTAAAATGATAGAAGTATATGTCAATTCATCCAAATTCTCTTTTTCTTCAGCATTCAGTTTGTAGGAAAGGAGACATCAATATCTTTAGAGACTTTTTGATGAACAAGAATACATTTAATTTTTTCTTGCCAAATTGAAAAGTCTCATTTACCATTAAAGACATCAAACTTGAAGTAATGTGTTGACATCTCAAAAATGCACAGAACAAAAACTCAAGTATATAAAATTAACAGGTCACACAGAGTAACAAGATTCCTATGGTTTCTCAATAATACACTAATCTAGAACCCCAAGATTCCGTGAGAATCACGTTCTGAGGTCAAGGGAAGAAACTAGAATAGGAGTATGTGTACAAATCTAAAATAATATGAGATTAAGTAATGCAACAACGTTCAACAATTAAGTATAAAGACGACAAATAAATAATTTCACTTAGAAATTAAACAGATAATGGCAAGTAATCCTAAGTTCTACCAACAGGCAATGGTTACCAAGCAATGGCAACCTCCAATCCTAATGATCACCCCACACATTGATCTGTTAGTGCGATAATGCAAAGGTTTCAGCCAATTTATTAGAGCAGACAAGATCTATAGTCTGTAAAATAGAAGATATATGAATTTATTGCTTTAGGGCCGCGATTTTGGCATAAAGTAATTTAGTAAATATATATTGCATTTGCGACCGTCGACCCATCAATGGTAAAATCGTTCAACTTTCGCTGCAGTACTTGAAATGAAAAACTAACGATACTCGAATGTTAGAAATGTCAAAATGAAGATTCTGTCTGAAGAAACCGTCATCGAAAATCGCCTCATGCGCCGTCGCCGACTACCACGAGCCGTCCAGTCACCTTTTCCTTCGCCTGCAGAGTTCGAATCTGACCTCAGTTTCTTCAAAAAAAACTATTGTTCTTCCCAATCTGCTTCAACTGCATTTTTCTTTAGATTTTGATTCCTCACCAAGCTCTGATACCAATTTTTTATGCTATTTCCACCTACAATTGAACAAATCAAACAATAAGTTTATGGAATTATAAATAAATGAAATCAAATGAAGAAACTAAATTTGAAGAACAATGAATTCTCCTTCTCTTAAGCTCAGAAATTTTTAATCCAACACCACAAAGGCAACACCAATTTGGAGAATCACACCAGCACACAAAGACACAGAGGGCATAAGCTGGGTTCGAGAAATTGCACAGAGCAGGGACCGATTTTGGCACAAGGCAGGGAACCGGGTACGTTGCTTTTCAAAAAGCACAAAGCAAATGATTTTTTTGTATGTGTCTAAATGAAGCTGAGAAGCTTCAATTTATAGGCAAAGGGTTAAACTAATTTTCCAGATTTTTCTCTCCAGAAATAGGTATCAAGAAAATTGAAATGGTTACCAAGGATAATGATAGAGTTATATAACATGAAAAAGAGATAAACGTCCCTTATCACATTATTTGCACAATTGGATATTGAGCACCTAACCCCAATAGACTGGTTTCCTCTTAATACCCAATAAAGTATTGAGCATCTAACCCGGGTTGGTTTCCTCTAAATACCTAACAGGAATGGGTTAAAACAATTGTGGTGTGAATTTATTAATATTCTTCATTCCCGGGCTATAGCATATGAAGAAAACGGGCCACGACTTTTTCTCATTGTCTAGGGGTTATTTGTGCATCACTAAAATACCTAACGTAATCTTATATAGAATTTTTTTGTAGATTATGTTATTGTTTGTCATATGTTAGTCTGAACACATCATATAAAAATATGAATTATTTATATATTCATTGCCGCATTTAAGAAAAAAAAAGAACTATTAATTATTACATATTTTACTAAACATTCTTTCTAGAATTTACGCATGAACACATTGTTCAATATTATGATATTTTTATTTTTTCAATATTTTTAAAAGGGCATGTTTGATTATATTATATGGAAGTTGGAATTGAAATTCAATTTCTTACTTTTGTCACATTTGATGACACTTTTTTTTTCCCTGGACTTGATTTTCCACTTTTGCTAGTTTTCTTGGTTTTAGTTGAATTGAAATTCTCATCTTTTAGGTGGAAATTGAAATTACATACTTTTTTTTTTTGCAATAAAAATAAATTCTATCTCCAATTGTTAAAAAAAAAAAAAAATTATACATTTTAATTGACAATTTCCATGTAAAACAAAGTTAAACGAACATAAAAAAATTTCCATTTTTTTTTTTGGCAATCCAATCAAATTATATCCCCAAGTGTAAGAAATTATATCCCTTTAATTGACAATTTTCATGAAAAACAAAGCCAAACGAACATCAAAAGATAAAAAGTTTTAACATTTTTCAGGTGAAAAATTATATCAATTAAACACAATTAATTGACAATTCTCATTAAAACAAATTCTAGACAATTCATTTCCTTACAATTCGTTTTCTTTACATTCAAATTCCATTTTTGAATCAAACGGACCCTAAATTCCACGAGACAGTTCTCAAATTTTAAAACTGGACTCTAACTGGTAGTCTGTAATTAAAATCGAGATGTTACATAGAATTCAAAAGGCGAATCACAATACCCAACAAGAAGACAAGAAAAATGAATGTAATCCTGCCGGATAAAGGGCACTAGAATTTGTCACTGTCATCCGTATTTTTCGGTATTCAACAAGAAAAATAAGTAATTTTATATCAAAATAAATTGAAATAAATAATTACTCCGTATCATACATTTTGCACTTGTTTCTTCTGTTCAAAAATGTTATTCATTAGACTAAAAATTACATTTTTACTCGTTGTAGTTCATTCTTGAAGGGAAAAGCACTAGTAAATGTAATGAATACATGTAACTGAAATTGAGAAAATGTGCATATAGAGTAATGTTAAAGCATGTTTTAAATATAATTTTATGTATAGTAGAGAACATCTTTAAATTTAAGAAAATAAATTTTTTTATGCAATCCAACAATACTCTCTATTCTCACTCTTTATTAATTTATTTTTCTACGGAACATTTATTGATTTCTCTTCATCTCTTATTTGATATAATTTTTTATATGTCAATGATCAATCAATTCAAAAGTAATTTGAATAATTTAAATTATAGAATATAGAAATCGATAGTTTATGAATTGTAGATTAATAATAAAGAGTGAATTTAATTTTTCAATTTTGGAGGATCAAACTCACTCTTTATTTTAAAAACTTAAAATAATTTTTTTTACATCATAAAGAGTATTTTTTTTTAAAGATCCTCTTGAAGCAGTTCTCACACAGAAAATGTATGCAAGATTGTACCTCTATTTGATAAAAATTAAAATCTAAATTTAATTCCATATTAAAGTCAATAATTAATGCTAACTAAATTTTTAATAGGACTCTTGATTTTTCAACTATATATTTCATAAACTTTTTATCAAACTCTACTAAAACTCCAATTTAATCCTCATTAAATAACAAAAAATACAAATTTTATATATATAGCCTTGATCTCCTACCCAACGTGAGCATGATAAAAACTTTTTGTGACAAGAAAATTTTAATTATGTTTATCTAAACTCGTGAAAATCATAATTAAGGTTTTATTGACGCGTTAACCGTGAGAAACTTTTATTTTGTTTATGGAGGAGATCAATGAGAGAGAGAGAGAGATTGGAGGAGAAGAGTGGTGTTCCAAGACACAATGATTACATGGGTTCTTGGGGAAGTGGAAAAGGGTTGGCGTGGAAATAGGTATAAGGAAAATTAGGTAAAACATAGAAGAACGTGGGCGTGGGGAGTCTCTTGACCTAGGTAGGGTACCAAAGGTTAAAAAAACCAAAGTTAAATTTAGACCCTTTCTATCATGACATGTCTCGCACGCACTCCCTATTCTCTATTACCATTATTATTGTCCTTGCTTGCTCGACAATCCGTGTACTGTGTATTCACTGATTTGTGTGTTTGTGCTTCCTCACATTTCTTTCCCAATATATGTGTATATACACCAAATGACATAGCAACATGTGATGTCAAGTTATAAGGTATTATAATTTATTTATTTATTTACAATTACAATTACAATAATATGTATTTGTTAATAGAAAAATAAACATAAACTACTTAGGAATGAATATCTAGCGAACCGCCAATGAAATCACGATATCATTTCTTTCAAGTAATGATCTCTACTAATTAAAACATGTTTGAGAAGTATTTATAATTGTTTCAGTTATAAATAGATATAAGTAAGTAATAGATAAATTGATAGTTCACAAAATGTATATATAAGATGTGATTTCATCATTTGTAAATAGTTTATAAACATTAGCCAAACATGGGCTTAATAACGAATAGTATTATAAGACATTAGTAACTAAAATAAAAAATAACAATAATACTAAATCTCTTTTTGATTGGGATTAAAATTAGATTTTTTTAGTTGATTTTAATAAAAATTAATGAAATATTAGTTGAGAAGTGGATCATCTTAACAATTTTGTGGTGTATTTTTCAACTGCCAAGTTAGTATATAGTACATAATAATTGGATGTATGTATTCAACCAGAAAAGTTTTGGGGTTTGATAAATACAGAAATGAATTAAGAGAGAGGAAACAGATTGCCGTGGGAAGTAAGAAAAGAAGACGAAAAAGTATGCCTATGATAGGGATTAAATCAGATTTTTAGTAATTTTGATAAAAGTTGATGAAATATGTGGTTGAAAAATTGTGAACTCCATGAAATATGTCGATTAAAATATGGGATGGGGTGAGAAGTGAGAACAGACAATGAGGGCCCAGAAAAAACAAATAAACCAAAAAGATACCAGTAAGAATGTGAGAAAGCGAAAAGGTAATTTGATGGTAGGATAAAAAGGGATCACTACCATTCTCACCCACGAAGGCTGTGGCAGAGAAGAATAGGAAGAAGAAAAAGTAGGAGAAGTGGGGCAAAAAACTCTCATTCACAAATTCAAAATACAAGGCTCTGTCTTTTCTTCCTCTTTCTGTTTCTTCCTTGATGTCCCTTTTTGCTCCATAGGAAGAAGAATCCAAGTATTTAATCCCTTTTCTTCGTATGTTTTCTTTTCATCTTTATGTGAAAGTAAGATTGTATGATTATGAAACAACCCTAAAGTTGTTCAATTTAAACCCGTTTTCTGCTATATATTTACCATATAAAACCCATATATTTTATTTTTTTGCATAAGCTTGTTGTCCCAACTAGGTTGGAACCTTTTAACACCACCCATAAATTGGCATACAAAATAAACTGAGGAGGGTTGGGATTCAGGGATTTGAAGTATTATGTATGATAAGATTGAACAAGAATACCATCAGATGCAGCAACAGAACAGTACTTTTCAAGAAGTTCCTCAAAACCTCCCATGGAGTCTTTCACCGGGTCAAAATTTCAACCCGGTTCATCACTTTTCGACCCATAACCACGACCCATTTCTTCCGCCTTCAGCACCATCATCCTACGGAGGTTTATTCAACAGAAGGCCTTCTGGTTTGCAATTTGGGTACGAGGGTCTAGGTCAGTTGGTGCATGAAAGTTCAGTCCCTTTTGGCCTCCAGGCTGAGCTGCAGAAAATGACTGCTCAAGAAATAATGGATGCCAAGGCTCTGGCTGCTTCAAAGAGCCACAGTGAAGCTGAAAGGAGACGTCGGGAGAGAATCAATAACCATCTTGCAAAGCTTCGCAGCTTACTCCCTAGTACTACAAAAGTAAGTATCATATTATTTAGGGTATGTATGATGAACTGTGCTGACATGATTAGACTATATTTTCTTCTTTGGCAATATTGTCCAATGCAGTCAAGTCTAACTTGTTATATATGTCAAAAGTTTAGGCAGTTAGTCTTTCTTTTGATCTATGGGAGTTAGTTATATATGTCAAAAGTTTAGGCAGTTAGTCTTTCTTTTGATCTATGGGAGTTAGCAATGAATCAAAGATGATGGTCAGCTAAAGTTTAATTTGCTATTTCAGGGTCAAAGATCTCAGCTGATATTTCCAACAAACTACTTATATTGACCCTCCACAAGTTATATATTTCAAGAAGTAGATTAGTACTAGACTACTAGTGCATGTTTAGGTGGTGAATATGTCACAAAGTAACACTTTTTTTTTATGTAGTAATTATTATATCTCCACTTCCACACTGTATTGTGTTGTGTGTAATTTGAAACTTCGTTATTTTGTTGTTGTGGCTGCATTATAATTGGTGTGTGGTAGTTCCAAAGAAAGAATAATGGTAAGCTTTGATCAAGTCTTAGACCCCATCTCTTAATAGGGGAACTATGACTGTTTAATTTGTTACGAATTTTGAGACTTCATCTTATGGTTTTCTCATTCCTAGCTGCATTAAAATTGGCTGTGTGGTGTTTTTTAGACGGACAAAGCATCATTGCTAGCTGAAGTAATCCAACATGTTAAGGAGCTAAAGCGGCAGACTTCACTCATAGAAGAATCAAGTCCCGTTCCAACTGAGATTGACGAATTAACGGTTGATAATGAATCGTACGAGGATGGCAAATTCATCGTCAAAGCTTCATTGTGCTGTGAGGACAGGTCTGATATCTTGCCGGACCTCATTAAAACCTTGAAAGATTTGAGATTAAAAACACTGAAAGCAGAAATTACAACACTTGGCGGACGCATAAAAAATGTTCTATTCATTACTGGAGAAGAAGATTCATACAGTGATGATCAAGAGCAACAAGAATACACTATAACCTCAATCCAAGAAGCCCTTAAAGCTGTAATGGAGAGATCAAACTGTGATGATTCTGGTCCAGGGAGTGTTAAGAGACAAAGGACAAATATCAATATCCTTGAACGCAGGTCCCTTTAAAAATTTACTGAGATTGATCGATCTTATTCTACTTTCCTTTTTGTGGGGGGTTTTTTTTTTTGGTTGTATTTTCCCTGAGGTTTTGCGTGTGTGTGTTAGATGTGTGTTTGATTACTATAATGTAAAGTTATAATGTGGCAATAGAACCTTACTTATGGTTCTCTGTTACTACATCAACGATGGAAAATTTTTATACTTTCCATCGGGGCAGCAGGATCAATTCTATAATTATGAAATGGAGACATCGACATGAGTGGATTGTGGACCTCGCGCAAGGATGACACACAAATCAAGAAATGGGTATCGCAGATAATGCTGTGCGAATGGAGTTTAGAAAGAGGGGAAAAAGATTATCACTTTAGTGAGGAGAGAAACCTTAGATCGAATAGATCGAAACCTAAAATCCAATATAGGATTTAAACCCATCTGAATTTGATTTGGACAAGAAACATGCAGTACTTATTTCTTGTTCTGTAGTGATTTTCTGTGTATGAACACTTTCATATGTCGTCTAGTTCATGAAGCAATCATAGGCAGCAATATTGTTATGGCCAGCGGTTGCAATGGTGTTTGCTACTATTCATGAAGTTATACGAGCCTGCTGGCCGCCACCTGTGCCTCTTTCAACTCCTACGTGCAATAGTTTTCAGGCTTCCAGCTCTGGTGCCCTAAATTTCTAAAGGAAAGAGGAAAATTTGAGAGCTTGTGATGGACTGATAATTGTGGGAAGGTGTGTTTGTGTGTGTTAAGGCATTTGATAATTAATATATGTGAAGTGCAAGATTTTTAGTTGCACTTTTTGTTGAAATTCTTACATTAGTTCTTCTTAATATTATCATCTGTTGCAGTCTAACTGCTCAACTTTTTGTTTTTCCTTCTTCCTACGAAATTTATATGCTAAATTTATGCGCTACAATCTATAAGATTATATACGAGGATTTTCATGTTGATTGTTGGTACGAATGCTCACAAAATTGGAATATGAGCAGAATGATAATTTTTAATAGTAGGTTGTGATCCACTGGGGTGTTTGGTACCATAGATTAGCCAAACACTGATTAGGATTACAAGAAAAATAGAAGTTTCAAATCTTATTCAAATAAGTGATATGTATAATATTATCTAATAATATGTGTATCTATTAAATATCTATAATCCAAGGGACAAACAATTATATAACTGCTTGTCTTGATTCTTTGATTTTTTTCTCTCTAAATGAAGCACACGAAGGATGGGTATTTATTCACTCAAAAGACAGAAAATATAGAAATTGACAAAGGCACATAAACTGTTCTTCTTTTAAATGAAAGAAACATAGATAAACTTAACTAGTTTAGCGAGGTGAAGAAAAAGAAAATTCTCACATTGTACATATTGTGTTAAATGTTTTTTGACTCATGATTAATTTCGTAGTCGCTTTTTAAATTGTAGTAGAGTCACTATGAAAAGGTGTCTATAACCCTCCCCCGACCTACCCACAACATAGAGTAACTGGATGGGGAAGTAAAAGTAAAATTAATCCTTGTATAGCACATTGCCAAACAAAGGCTATGAGGAAAAAATACAGGTACGAGTGGCATAACATCTTCATTTAGATTTGTTTTTCTTCTAGTATTGAAGGTTCTTTATTTTAATCGCATATAGGATACTGGGCTCCGGAAGTAGTGATGGCAAAAAGCCCCACCCCACCCCACCCCCCCGGCCTGAATGGGGCGAAAAAAACCCACTCTGCTGCCATCTCTATCCAAAAGGGAGAGCCGTTTTGTAAACTTACCTCCTAGACACTATGTACAGTATATTTGCATGAGAGGAATTGCATAAAATGAATAGTGGAAGCGAAAAAGAAAAACAATTATGGGTAGAATTATTAATATTGCTAGAATTACACTTTCAAGATTTGAGAAATATCACTATTTCTCTAAGTATATTAGTTGGTTAATTCCTTTCAGTTTTTGGCTATTTGAGATTGTATATCAAAGGGGAGTGCCCCTCTCTCTTACTGATTTTGATGGAAAATAAAATTATGGAGAAATTATGTTAGTTCTTTTAATTGCTTAAAAAATGTGCTGTTTCAACCAAAAAACTTGAGCTTGCTCAAAAAGGTTACTCTATTTAGACACATATAACTTAAAATAATGCTACTCATATATAATGAGTTACATAGTGATTTATATATAGATACAGTGTCAAAAAGAGAGAATATTTTTTTTATTTTGTTGAAAAATTCTGACCTAATCATATATCTCACTACATTGTGTGTATGTAAATCATTATGTACATGTAGCCCAATTATATAATTTTATAAATAGAGATTCAATATACCACACGAATCGAAAGTTTTTCCTACTTCATTTGTAGGCTTGACATAGAAATTCAATATAACATACGAGTAAAAAAATTTACTACTTTAACAGTAGGCTTGACACAATGACTCATTACATATCTCATGGCGAATAAAAGGACTCAAAATATACTTAAAACGCTAGATTGAATGTCAAACAAAAATCGTACAGATATAGTTATATTCATAAATTACGTGGTTTGGGCATAACGGAGTGGTTCCCATATTGGCTGACTCGGAATCGATTATTCAATAAAATAATCACGTCTTGAGCATTGGCACGGACCATTACCTCGCTTGGCCTCTTTTCATTTCTCTCTTATATATAGGTGAGTCCACTCACAATCAAGGTAGTGAAATCTCGAACTTTAGTCAAATCTCCTTAACCCGTTTCTTGAACTCATTTATCTCTCGTCCGACATTTGACTTGATCGTTGGAGTGCAAACGGTCGTCGAATGTTTTTCTCGACAGTGGTCTTTGCTTCCTAATGGGGTGTTCTAGTGCACAAGTGACATCTACATGGAGGAGAGATGGTCAAAATTTCATCAGTATATTTTTTGTCAATAAATTAACTCTGTCCGTGAAAAATTGGTACCTTAACCATGTTCTCACCACATTCAAAAATCCACCGGAAAAAGATAATTTTTCAAGAAATTTTACACCAAAAAGGGTACTCTATTTAGATACATATAATTTAGAATGATGCTACTCATATATAAAGAGTTACATAATGATTTATATATGGATAAGATGTCAGAAAGAGAGAATTTTTGTAATTTGGTTGAAAAATTTTGACGTAATCGTATTTCACTATATTGTGTGTTTGTAAATCATTATATACATGTAGCCCAACTGTATAATTTATAAATATGGATTCAATATACCACACAAATCAAAAGTTTTTTCTACTTCATTTGTAGGCTTGACATAGAAATTCAATATAACATACGAGTAAAAAAATTTCCTACTTTAATAATAGGCTTGACATGATGATTCATTAAATATCTCATGGCAAAAAAAAATGACTCAAAATATACTTAAAATGCTAGATTGAAAAATAAAAGTATGAAAGTCACACAAAAGTCGTACAAATATAGTTATATTCATAAATTACGTGGTATGTGCATTACGGATTTGTTCCCATATTGGCTGATTCAGAATCGGTTATTCAATTGAATTGGATTTATTTATTGAAATAATCACATCCTGGGCTGGGACAAGACAAATTACCTCGCTTGGCCTATTTGCATTTCTCTCTTATATATAGGTGAGTTCATTCACAATCAAGGTAATGAAATCTCTAACTCTAGTCAAATCCCTTTACCCGTTTCTTGCACTCATTTATCTCTCGTCCGACATTTGACTTGATCGTCAGAGTTCAAATGGTTGTCAAATCTTTTTCTCAATAGTGGTCTTTGCTTCCTAACGGGGTATTCTAGTGCGCAAGTGACGTCTACGTGGAGGAGAGATGGTCAAAATTTCATCGGTACATTTGTTTAGGTCAATAAATTAACGCTGCCCGTAAAAAATCGATACATTAACCATGTTCTCAACACATTCGAAAATCCACTGGAAAAAAGATAATTTTTTGAGAAATTTTCCACCAAAAAGGGTACTCTATTTAGATATATATAATTTAGAATGATGCTACTCATATATAAGGAATTACATAATGATTTATATATAGATAAAGCGTCTAAAAGAGAGAGAATTTTTCTATCTGGTTGAAAAATTCTGACCTAATCACATCTCACTACATTGTGTGTATTTAAATCATTATGTATATTAGCCCAATTGTATAATTCATAAATAGATATTTAGTATACCACACGAATAGAAAGTTTTTCCTACTTCAATTGTAGGCTTGATATAGAAATTCAATATAACATACGAGTAAAAAAATTTCCTACTTTAATAGTAGGCTTGACACAATGACTCATTACATATCTCATGGCGAATAAAAGGACTCAAAATATACTTAAAATGCTAGATTGAAAAATAAAAGCATGAATGTCAGACAAAAGTCGTGCAGATATAGTTATATTCATAAATTACGTGGTATGGGCCTGACGGATTGGTTCCCATATTGGCTGACTCAGCATCGATTATTCAATTGAATTGAATTTATTTATTCAAATAATCACGTCTTGAGCTTGGGCACGACCCATTACCTTGCTTGGCCTATTTGCATTTCTCTCTTAAATATAGGTGAGCCTATTCACAATCAAGGTAACGGAACCTCTAACTATAGTGAAATCTCCTTAACCCGTTTCTTGCACTCATTTATCTCTCGTCCGGCATTTGACTTGGTCGTCGAAGTTCAAATGGTCGTCGAACCTTTTTCTCGACAGCGGTCTTTGATTCTTAACAGGGTATTCTGGTGTGCAAGTGACGTCTATATGGAGGAGAAATTGTCAAAATTTCATCGATACATTTTTTGTCAATAAATTAATGCTGTATGTGAAAAATCGGTACACTAATCATGTTCTCACCACATTCAAAAATTCACCGGAAAAAGATAATTTGTCGAGAAAGTTTCCACAAAAAATGTACTCTATTTAGATACATATAATTTAGAATGATGCTACTCATACATAATGTTTTATGTATGGATAAGTTGTCAGAAAGAGAGTGAGAATTTTTTTAATGTGGTTGAAAAATTCTGTCCTAATCATATTTCACTACATTGTGTGTATATAAATTATTATCTACATGTAGCCCAACTGTACAATTCAAAAATAGATATTTAGTACACCACAAATCGAAAGTTTTTCCTACTTCATTTGTAGGCTTGACATACAAATTCAATTTAACATACGAGAAAAAAAATTTCCTACTTTAATAGTATGCTTGACACAGTGACTCCTCATGGCAAATAAAAGGACTCAAAATATTTTTAAAATGCTAGATTGAAGAATAAAAGGATGAATGTCAAACAAAAGTCATACATATATATAGTTATATTCATAAATTACGTGGTATGGGCATGACAGATTGGTTCTCATATTGGCTGACTCGCCATCGATTATTCAATTGAATTGGATTTATTTATTCAAATAATCGCGTCTTGAGCTTGGGCACGACCTATTACCGTGCTTGGCCTATTTTCATTTCTCTCTTATATATAGGTGAGCCTATTCACAATCAAGGTAACGGAACCTCTAACTATAGTGAAATCTCCTTAACCCGTTTCTTGCACTCATTTATCTTTCGTCCGACATTTGACTTGGTCGTCGAAGTTCAAATGGTCGTCGAACCTTTTTCTCGACAGCGGTCTTTGATTCTTAACAGGGTATTCTGGTGTGCAAGTGACGTCTATATGGAGGAGAGATTGTCAAAATTTCATCGGTACATTTTTTGTCAATAAATGAACGATGTATTTGAAAAATTGGTACACTAACCATGTTCTCACCACATTCAAAAATTCACCAGAAAAAGATAATTTGTCGAGAAATTTTCCACAAAAAATGTACTCTATTTAGATACATATAATTTAGAATGATGCTACCCATACATAATGTTTTATGTATGGATAAGGTGTCAGAAAGAGAGTGAGAATTTTTTTAATTTGGTTGAAAAATTCTGTCCTAATCATATTTCACTACATTGTGTGTATATAAATTATTATCTACATGTAGCCCAACTGTACAATTCATAAATAGATATTTAGTACACCACAAATCGAAAGTTTTTCCTACTTCATTTGTAGGCTTGACATAGAAATTCAATATAACATACGAGAAAAAAAATTTCCTACTTTAATAGTATGCTTGACACAGTGACTCCTCATGGCGAATAAAAGGACTCAAAATATTTTTAAAATGCTAGATTGAAAAATAAAAGTATGAATGTCAAACAAAAGTCGTACATATATATATAGTTATATTCATAAATTACGTGGTATGGGCATGACAGATTGGTTCTCATATTGGCTGACTCGGCATCGATTATTCAATTGAATTGTATTTATTTATTCAAATAATCGTGTCTTGAGCTTGGGCACGACCCATTACCTTGCTTATCCAATTTGCATTTCTCTCTTATATATAGGTGAGTTCATTCACAATCAAGGTAATGAAATATTTAACTCTAGTCAAATCACCTTAACCCGTTTCTTGCACTTGTTTATCTCTCGTCCAAGGTTTGACTAGATCTTCAGAATTCGAATGGTTGTCGAACCGTTTTCTCAACAGCGATCTTTGCTTCCTAACGGGGTATTCTAGTCATGAGTGACGTCTACGTGGAGGAGAGATGGTCAAATTTCATCGGTACATATATAGTTATATTCATAAATTACGTTGTATGAGCATGACGGAGTGGTTCCCATATTGACTAACTCAGTATCGAATATTCAATTGAATTGGATTTATTTATTCCAATAATCGCGTCCTGAGCTTAGGCACGACCCATTACCTCGCTTGGCCTATTTGAATTTCTCTCTTATATATAGGTGAGTCCATTCACAATCAAAGTAGCTCTAGTGAAATCTCCTTAACCCGTTTCTTGCACTCATTTATCTCTCGTCCGACATTTGACTTGATCGTCGAAGTTCAAATGATCGTTGAACCTTTTTCTCAACAACGGTCTTTGCTTTCTAATAGGGTATTCTAGTTCGCAAATGACGTCTACGTGGAGGAGAGCCGGTACATTTTTTGTCAATAAATTAATGATGTCTGTAAAAAAAAGGGTACATTAACCATGTTCTCACCACATTCAAAAATCCACATGAAAAGATAATTTTTCGAGAATGTTTCCACCAAATAGGGTACTCTATTTAGATACATATAATTTAGAATGATGCTACTCATACATAAGGTGTTACATAATGATTTATATATGGATAATATGTCAGAAAGAGGGTGAGATTTTTTTTTTTTTAATTTGGTTGAAAATTCTGACCTAATCACATTTCACTACATTGTGTGTATGTAAATCATTATATATATTTAGTCCAAATGTATAATTCATAAATAGATATTTAGTATACTACACGAATCAAAAAAATTTCCTACTTCATTTGTAGGCTTGACATAGAAATTCAATATAACATACGAGTAAAAACATTTCCTACTTAGTAGTAGGCTTGACATAATTACTCATTACACATCTCATGGTGAATAAAAGGACTCAAAATATACTTAAAATGCTAAATTGAGAAAAAAAATATGAATGTCAAACAAAGTCGTACATATATAGTTATATTCGTAAATTACGTTGTGTGAGCATGAAGGAGTGGTTCCCATATTGGCTAACTCAGCATCGATTATTCAATTGAATTGGATTTATTTATTCAAATAATCGCATCTTGAGCTTAGGTACGAACCATTAGCTCGCTTGGCCTATTTGCATTTATCTCTTATATATAGGTGAGTGCATTCACAATCAAGGTATTGAAATCTCTAACTCTAGTCAAATCACCTTAACCCGTTTCATGCACTCATTCTTCTCTTGTCCGACATTTGAATTGATCGTCGGAGTTCAAATGGTCGTTGAACCTTTTTCTCGACAGCGATTTTTGCTTCCGAACAGGGTATTCTAGTGCACAAGTGACCTAAAAAATGTACCGATGAAATTTTGACCTAAAATCCATCGAAAAAAGATAATTTTTCGAGAAATTTTCCACCAAAAAAGGGTACTCTATTTAGATACATATAGTTAGAATGATGCTACTCATGTATAAGGAATTACATAATGATTTATATATAGATAATGTGTTAGAAAGAGAGTGAGAATTTTTTTTATTTGGTTGAAAAATTCTGACCTAATCACATCTCACTACATTATGTATATGTAAATCATTATGTTTATTAGCCCAACTGTATAATTCATAAATAGATATTTAGTACACCACATGAATCGATAGTTTTTCCTACTTCATTTGTAGGCTTGACATAGAAATTCAATATAACATACGAGAAAAAAAATTTCCTACTTTAATAGTATGCTTGACACAGTGACTCATTACATATCTCATGGTGAATAAAAGGACTCAAAATATATTTAAAATGCTAGATTGAAAATTAAAAGTATGAATGTTAAACAAAAGTCGTACATATATACAGTTATATTCATAAATTACGTGGTTTGGGCATGACGGATTGGTTATCATATTGGCTGACTTAGCATCGATTATTCAATTGAATTGGATTTATTTATTCATATCATCGCGTCTTGAGCTTAGGCACGACCCATTACCTCGCTTGTCCAACTTGCATTTCTCTCTTAAATATAGGTGAGTTCATTCACAATCAAGGTAATGAAATATCTAACTCTAGTCAAATCCCCTTAACCCGTTTCTTGCACTTATTTATCTCTTACCCAACATTTGACTTGATCGTCTGATTTCGAATGGTTGTCGAACCGTTTTCTCGACAGCGATCTTTGCTTCCGAACAGGGTATTCTAGTGTGCAAGTGACGTCTACGTGGAGGAGAGATGGTCAAAATTTCATCGGTAGATTTTTTGTCTATAAATTGACTTTGTCTGTGAAAAATTGGTACATTTTCCATGTTCTCACCAAATTCAAAAATCCACCGAAAAAAGATAATTTTTCGAGACATTTTTCACCAAAAAGGGTACTCTATTTAGATATATATAATTTAGAATGATGCTACTCAAATATAAGGAGTTACAAAATGATTTATATATGGATATTGTGTCAGAAAGAGAGAGAATTTTTTTAATTTGGTTGAAAATTTTGACCTAATCATATTTCACTACTTTGTGTGTATGTAAATTATTATGTACATTAGTCCAACTGTATAATTCAAAAATAGATATTCAGTATACCACACGAATCGAAATTTTTTCCTACTTCATTTGTAGGCTTGACATAGAAATTCAATACAACATACGAGTAAAACAATTTCCTACTTTAGTAGTAGGCTTGACATAATGACTCATTACATATCTCATGATGAATAAAAGGACTCAAAATATACTTAAAACGCTAGATTGAGAAAAAAAGTATGAATGTCAAACAAAAGTCGTACAGATATAGTTATATTCATAAATTACTTTGTATGAGTATGACGGAGTGGTTCCCATATTGGCTAACTCAGCATCGATTATTCAATTGAATTGGATTTATACAATAGAAAAATCGTATCTTGAGCTTAGACATGACCCATTACCTTGTTTGGCCTATTTTCATTTCTCTCTTATATATAGGTAAGTCCATTCACATTTAAGGTAATGAAATGTCTAACTCTAGTCAAATCCCCTTAACTCGTTTCTTGCACTCATTTATCTCTCGTTCGACATTTGACTTGATCGTCGAACCTTTTTCTCGACAGCAGTCTTTGCTTCCTAATAGGGTATTCTAGTGCGCAAATGATGTCTACGTAGGGGAGAGATGGTTAAAATTTCATCGGTACATTTTTAGGTCAATAAATTAATGTCTGTGAAAAATCGATACATTAACCATGTTCTCACCACATTCAAAAATCCACCTGAAAAAAATAATTTTTTGAGAAATTTTCCATCAAAAAGGGTCCTCTATTTAGATACATATAATTTAGAATGATGCTACTCATATATAAGGAATTATATAATGATTTATATATAGATAAGGTGTCAAAAAGAGAGTGAGAATTTTTAAATTTGGTTGAAAAATTCTGACCTAATCGTATATCACTACATTGTATGTATATAAATTATTATGTACATGTAGCCCAACTGTATAATTTATAAATAGAGACTTAATATACCACATGAATCAAAAGTTTTTCCTACTTCATTTGTAGGCTTGACATAGAAATTCAATATAACATACGAGTAAAACAAATTCCTACTTTAATAGTAGGCTCGACACAATGACTCATTACATATCTCATGACAAATAAAAGGACTCAAAATGTACTTAAAACGCTAGATTGAAAAAATAAAAGTATCGATGTCAAACAAAAGTCGTACAGATATAGTTATATTCATAAATTACGTGGTATGAGCATGATGGATTGGTTCCCAAATTGGCTGACTCAGTATCAATTATTCAATTGAATTCGATTTATTTATTCAAATAATCGCATCTTGAGCTTGGGCACGACCCATTACCTCGCTTGGCCTTTTTGCCTTTCTCTCTTATATATATGTGAGTCCATTCATAATCAAGGTATTGAAATCTCTAACTCTAGTCAAATCCCCTTAACCCATTTCATGCACTCATTTATCTCTCGTCCGACATTTGACTTGATCGTCGGATTTCAAATGGTCATCGAGCCTTTTTCTCGACAGCAATCTTCGCGTCCTAACAAGGTATTCTAGTGCGAAAGTGACGTCTCTGTGGAGGAGAGATGGTCAAAATTTTATCGGTACATTTTTTGGCACTAAATTGATGCTGTTAGTAAAAAAAATGGGTACATTAACAATGTTCTCACCACATTCAAAAATCCACCGAAAAATGATAATTTTTCGAGAAATTTTCCACCGAAAAGGATACTCTATTTAGATACATATAATTTGGAATGATGATACTCATATATAAGGAGTTACATGGTTTAATATATAGATAATGCGTTAGAAAGAGAGGTAGAATTTTTTTAAATTTGGTTGAAAAATTCTGACCTAATCGTATTTCACTACATTGTGTGTATGTAAATCATTATGTACATGTAGTCCAACTGTATAATATATAAATAGAGATTCAATATACCACACGAATCGAAAGTTTTTCCTACTTCATTTATAGGCTTGACATAAAAATTCAATATAACATACGAGTAAAAGAATTTCCTACTTTATTAGTAGGCTTGACACAATGACTCATTACATATCTCATGGCGAATAAAAGGACTCAAAATATACTTAAAACGCTAGATTGAAAAATAAAAGTTATGAATTTCAAATAAAAGTCGTACAGATATAGTTATATTCATAAATTACGTGGTATAGGCATGACAAAGTGGTTCTCATATTTGCTGACTCGACATTGATTGTTCAATTGAATTGGATTTATTTAAACAAATAATCGCGTCTTGAGCTTGGGCACGACCTATTACCTCTCTTGGCCAACAACGTCACAGTATTCGATTGCTAAGAACTGACCTCCCAGATAGATTAGATCTCTACAGAAGTATGAATAAGTAGATATGGTGGCTTATGCATTGAGTGTGGCTGAGGATCCTGCTACATATACAAAAGTAGTCAGTTGCAGTGATTTTGTGGGTGGATTTATGGTTTACTTTGTGATCGGTTTCCCAAGGATGATGCCAATTTGTTGACGGTAAAAACTGGATAAACAATTACAATTAAATATTGGTAAATACAATCAACAAATCCTCTTACTTAACTATGAGTTTATCCTCCTAAATTTACTAATCTTGGTGCTTAGACTAGAACAAGAGAAGAAATTGTTATTTAGGACGGAAATATTTGAATTGCATGCCATTCCTCAGATCAATTGGTGTATTTATAGATTTTTCTCTAGGTGTTTGGGTAGTTTGTTAGTTTTAAAATTGAGTTGGTTAAAAATCATACTTTATTCAGTTGCCCATGTGCTCTTCTTTAACAGTCTGTAATTGGCGAACGATTTAAGATCTTTATGCGAGCATTCTGCATTTTTACTCTTTTCACATACTGCGCTTCTCCTCGCCAATGGGCATATGGGTTCAAAGATTTTGTTCTGGGGGTTAACGGTTTCATTCACTTCAATTCTATGTAATCATAGTATAACATATAACATCATATTCTTGCCAAGATTCTGCATCAAAAACTTTGCTATTTTCATATAATAAAGGAGTACGAAACTTCGTTCAATTCGTTATTTCTTGTGATTCGAAGTGCTGTCATCGCAAGAAGTTGATCTTTGTGTCTTGGAAGACGATTGTTAATCAACCATCAGCACCTATGCAGAGAAAAATCGTTTAAGGACAAATAGCTCAACATTGCCTCAATCTTCTTGTATTCCATTCTTTAATTTTTTGTTTGTTCAAGGTTTGTATCCAACTTCAGGGTTTAAACTTTGTTTTGATTACAAGTAAGGTTTGTAGTAAGGTCGTATTTTATTTCTAACAATAAAGAAATCACTTTATCATTTAAAGACGGTATGGAAGAAAGAATTTCCAGAGGTCTGAAGTGCTTAATCATAGGATGTTGAACTCTTCTTAGGTTGTTTGCTAAGGGAAAAACGTCCTCTCTTGAGATTGAGTGAACGGGGACTTGGCCTAGAAAAATAGGATATACTAGCATTGACATCCATCGCAAAGACTCCATGTGGTGAAGCGACTTTCCTACACGCTAAATAAATAAATCTGTAGGATCCATGCAATTTAGGAGATTTAATATGTACTTCAACACTCCATATTGGAAAATGAACAATGTGAGATATTCACACGAATTTATGAAGTTTGATTGTCGGTGATCCATTACGGTGATTTTGTACGAGTATGACCTCCCTCGACAGGGGAGCAATTGACAGTACTGTGAGTTTTCATTGATAACATGTCTCTCACATACTGGGTATATACATCTATTCGTGAACTGCAAGAAAAACTGTCATCTGGCCATGAAAATGCCTATCTTATTTCATGACTGCTTAGCCTCAGATGTTAATTTCCATCATTCTATGCCTGACTCATTGTAGGTAATATGATTTAATGGTTAACACTATCTGTTACTGAGGTGTAACTACTTGAAGATAAGCTGGTTGTATGCTCCATATTGTTGACAGCTTGGCAGTGCATTTATGGTGTTTGGTGAGGTGGATTAGATAATACTATCAAAAATTGTCTCGTTTATTATATTATCCAGTTCTATCTTGTAATGTGAGCAAAAATGCACTTTGAGAGGAGTGATATCATAGATGAGAAGATGGGTAGCTGCACTATATATATAAAAACCAGATAATCGCAGCGAAAGAACATGAAAACTGAGCCATGATGTGTTCCAAGTCTTGATATTGATCACACAAGGAAGGCTTGCTCTTATCTTCTCTGATTTGTTTATGATGCATGCATCTTATAAAACAGAAATAGAGGGCCATGACAACCTTGTCACTTCCAAGTTGGGGTTTCACAGAAATTCAAGTAAATGAATGGTCAAGTTGGTCAATTCACCGCTTACTAAAACTGAAATAAACTACAATTATTGAATGGGATGTACATACTGACTTTCAGCATGTGATAAAGTCGTAGTTCTTGTCATCATGCACCCACGATTGTTACTTAAATATGACTAAGAAATCATCATCGACTCGTAATCTCTATCCTTATCAAAGTAGGCAGAACTCTAACTCACGTGTGTAACATATCTAGTGGTTATCTAACTATTTTTGCCTAATCATTAATGCATTCACACATATAGAGGTGCTACTAGCCTACTACAAGGTGTGAATCAATTCAGTTTGATACTACTATTGTTTGAAACTAGTGTTTCTTACGCACAGCTAGGATGACTTGAAGATTCATGAACCTGTTGTCCAAAATATGACGAGAGAATTCTGGGCCTATCCTGTTTCTTAGGGAAAGAGACTTTCCAGATAATAATATACACACATTCATGCTACGAGAAACCTATAAGAAAGACTAGAGGTGGACGGTGGTGTGATTCGGTCCAAATGTCTCGAGAATCGAACTGATTCCAAGTTGGAAATTGTGAAAATGGTACCATTGGTTTCCTAGGAAAAAATGGAACTGGACGAAATTGAAACTGATCGGTTTTGGTCGGTCTAATTTTATTTTTTTAATGCTTTAAAATAAATTGTAAAATATATCCAATATTTTCTTATTTCGCTTTCATGCTTTCTCTAAACTGACGGCGGTGGAAATTTTCAAATAGCGAGTTCCTATTTTGAATACATATCATTTGATGCAAATTCATGTAAATTAAAAATAATTGAGGGGTTATTAAAAAATAAAAAATTGGTTCTGCAGCTAAAATTGAGCATCGAATCAGAATCGTTCGACTATTTTAGACCCAAAACCCAAATTATTTCATTCTTAATTTTAAGACACGGAATAGGAGTGAATACAAAATTGTCAACCCGACAAATAGAATAAAAATCATGGTTTTGAATTCACATGATTAGGTTTCGACAATTTCAACATTGAACCAAACTCTTTGAAAATGGTTCGGTTTAGATTTCAATAGTTAAAAATCATTTGAAATCAAGGAGAATCATTCACCCAGCTTTTTTAAAATAAATTATTATTTTATCTGAGATATATTATTAATTAGATCAATTTATGCTTCCCCAGATTTACTTGTTAGTCAGCTTCTTTTGGCTCTTTTTGAAAAGAATGATTTATTATGATAATATATTTTCAAGAATGAAATTGCAAGTTTAAATTTTACTTTTAAATTTTACAGTTGAGCTTATTAATATATTGGTTTAAGCTTGTTTTGAACAAATACTTTAGTATTCTCACGTTTATTAGATAGCTTCAATGTAAGTGTTGTAGTAAAATTTCAACTGAACATATTTATTTTTCTTGTTCGAAAGATGTTATTTCTATGTTGTTCAAATAGTTGTTCAAAGTCAAATCAAACCTCAAAAAATGATTTGGTGTGGAAAATGAAATGTTTGTTTGAAAATAATTTAAAAACTGTTCAATTGAACCATGTTCATCTCTACCCGAACTAAATCCATTCTTAATTATAACACTCAAAACCAATAGTGTTTGATTCTTATCTGGGAGGGGTAGTTCCAAGTAAAAAATGCCAGCTCCTAGAAAAGATGGAGAAACCTAAGAGAAAAGAACAAGAAAAATGGGCCATGATGTATTCAAAGAGTGATGATTAATTTGGATAGCCTATAAAAAGACACAAAAGGCCTTGACAACCTTGTATCTTGTATAGGCTGGAATTTCATTGGAATTCAAATTAATATATGTTCATGTCCCTTTTTCATTATTGCTAGATGTTTCTGTCTTTACAAAGCTAATTTGGTATACAGAAAAAAATGTAACATAATTTTATTGTTCCAATATCATTTTTTAATTGTATAAAGGTCTTTAATCTTTTATTATTATTGCACTTATGTTCTATTTTTTTGTTATATTTTTATCTTCAATTTTTCATGAATTGGCACATCGTGTATCTCACGATTTGAAATGAGGAACACTATAAAAATTATGAGGGGAAAATAAGTCTATTTATGCTCTCATAACAGATTTTTTGGATGTAAGTGTTATCAGAGACAAGCTGTGCTAATTAATGTATTGTTGAGTATGAATGTGACGAGGTTGGGACTTGGTACAACAATGAATAAGTTCGAAGACCTTTAGTACAATTTAAAAGTGGTGGAATAAAATAAAAATATTATTCAAATATAACAACCCCAGTAAGAACTTTGTGAGTCCATAATGAGTAGTGATTGAACGTCTTCAACCTTTCGAGACAAAAGTAAATAGGTTATAATCCTTTAAAATAGAGCTTAGCTCAATCTTTTCTCATTAGGTCTATCATTCATAACATTTGTTGTACATATCGAGGATAGGACTTCAATGCTAAAAAAGTGAGGTTGCATACTCGGATGCTTTTCTTTAAATGTTGAGGACTCTCAAACTGTTGTTTTACAGCACTTTTATATATCTCATTATTTACTATTTAGAGCTTAAATATCTACAGTCTTTATAACCATATATAAATGAGAAATATAATAGAGACGTATTTTACTTTTCAAACAACTTCCCAACACATTTTATACCTATCTCTAAATTAATTATAACTTCAGTTCTTAATAGATGACCTTTATATATTAGATTAAATTTAGAGATACTATCAGAGACACTCCTTGAATTTTATGAAAATATCAAGATACATATTCTTCACGTTTAAAAATTACAATAATCTTCTCTATTTATAGTTTTGAGTATCACATACACTCTCTTATTCGTATTACAAACCTACAATGTCCCTTTCATGAAATGAGCTGTAGTTAATTTGCTCAAAATAAACTAGAACTTGTTCGATATATTTTGAATTTCAGGCATATAAGTTTAATTAATTTCATTGTAAATAGTATTATTTTTCTGAACTAATTTTAAAATGAATTATATATAGTATTTAATTTAACAGAATTGTTATTCATATGTAAAGTTACATATCAAATTATCAAAATGGATATCATGATATTATTTTAAAATATTATAATGATTAATATATCAAATTAACTACATAACATGGTCATTAAATGATAAATTTTGAAGATGTATAATGTTTTAATGAACTCATGTACACTATTTTTTAACTAATTTAAGGGTGTTAGAAAAATACGAGTCGTGTGTCGCCCATGTGAGATGACCCGACTCAAAAGTTATTAAAATGTTTGGAGGGAATTTTTTGAATTTGAAATTCAAACATATAACTCCCTATAACCATCCTTAACTCCCTATAACCTCCAATTATTTTGCATTGGAAAAAGAGTGAAAAAGATGGCATGAAAAAAATAATGAAAATTCGTATGGAAAATGACATCAAAATTGGAAAGTCCTTAAAACCACATTTTTGGCATAAAACCTCACTAAATTGGCACTTAGATTGTAGATAATAATCCACTTCCATTGTGATCGGGATTGGGACCATTGGAGAACATGAAAATGCAAATTTTGGAACTTTAAAATGCAAGGTGATTCAACCATTCAAAAAATCTTGGAATTCATCATTTCAAATTCAAATAAGTATCTTGAACCAAAATTTATGTTAAAGAATGTTGCGATTTCTTACATTGGTATCAGAGCGTAAAAGTTGTTTCCCTTGCATACTATCTTGTAGTAAATATAATTATTATGTTAAAAAATGTATGTATGCCATTTTTTTTTTTTTTTTAAACATTATTAATGGCATGTCATGAAATATGCAACATAAATTAACGAAATTTTTACAGAATATTCCTTATATGATGTAGATCATATCTGCAAAGTTTGGGAATTTTTGATTTTATAAATTTGGAGAAAAACGAAANAAACATAAATTCATAAATGTTTTACAGCATATTTCTTATATGATATAGATTATATCTGTAAATTTTGGAAATTTTTGATTTTATAAATTTGGAGATAAACGAAACACTAAATACAATTGCAGAAATTTTAAATATTTACTGTCATCTGCTCATTCATCTTCATGTAGTAACATTAGTATGATTAAAAATTTCTTCTCATAAGCTTTTCAATCATATAAAGAACTCACATTTTGGATTTAAAATGAAGAAGTTATGAGGATTCGAAGTTTTGGATGAAAATCTGATTTTTTTCCATTAAAATCGGTAAAACCCGAAACTTAATCACATGATAACTTTTTCCACACTAAATTTCATGATTTCCATTTGGTATGGTTTGATAGATCTTCTCGATACATTTCCAACGGTATAAAGAACATAATTTTTGACCTTGAATTGAAAACATTATAGACTTCCGAAATTTTGACAGAAATCTGAAAAATAAAACTGCATTTTTCTCTGACTATGAGCAGTAACTCGCAAAAAAAAAAAAAAAGGCAGAAACCTAAACTGTTGCCGTGGAGTTGAATGATTCCAAATTCAATTTTGAAAAAATTGCATAGTGGTCCCTTAAATATTCCAAATGTAATTTCAAAAATTGCATGTTGGTCCTCACACTTTTGAATGTTGATTATTTCAAATGCAATTTGAAAAATTGCATGTTGCATATTGGTCCCAAAATTATTTTTTTGAAGTTGATTATTCAAATAATAATTTCGAAAATTGCAACTGGATCCGTGAAATATTCTTGACTTTTATGTATAAATAAAATTAATTTTCAGAATATTACGTTTTATATACGTTTATGAATTGTGTGGGTCTTANATTGGTCCCAAAATTATTTTTTTGAAGTTGATTATTCAAATAATAATTTCGAAAATTGCAACTGGATCCGTGAAATATTCTTGACTTTTATGTATAAATAAAATTAATTTTCAGAATATTACGTTTTATATACGTTTATGAATTGTGTGGGTCTTAATTAGGTTATGTGATCCATTTTGACTTATTTTTCAATTTTGTACTCGATCAGATATGACTGAATATATGCACACTTTTAACATCCTTATAGGGTATGCTAAAAAAAAGCATGGGGTTATAGAACTTGTTAAAATATTCCATGCTTATCGATATAAGTAAATGAATTTGGAATATGACCTAATGTGGAACACATGGAACACGTGAATATTTTGGAATAGAGATTAAATGGAATTGATGATTCTAATGTCACTTCTCATTTGTTAAGATTGTGTTGCAACATAGATTAAAATGGGATTGAGAATTTGTAAGATTTATTAATGCCGATGTCAGTAGAATTAGTGAGATTCTTACTTAGACCTATTAACTGTCAGTTGAGTAATGGTTCGGTGATTGGAAGATATAGAGATAATCTCACCTAAAACTGTTTGATTCAACAATTGAGTGAGAGTTCTCAAATTGGAAGAATTAATGTAATTCTCACTTAGAACCAATGGAATTTTGCATTATGAAATTAAGTTTATGATAGTGAAACAATAGGATTACGGACGATGATTGAGAACATATATAGTGAACTTTCGACTCTGTACCTAACGTTGAACTACCGTAGACGTTAATTTGCATTAATGCAAAATTGAATGTACATAAATGGGCATTGATTGAGAATAAAATGTCTCTAAAAACTGATAGATCATGGCATCAAAATCTATAGTAGTTAACCTTAACAAATGCAATAAGCTAAGTACAATAACATTTGGCATGGTAAGATT
>CAIGRP010039446.1:0-20878 GCA_903798385.1 Fraxinus cuspidata
CTAACAGTTTTGAAATCTTGCAAACGAAGTGGAGAGTGACTGAGTGGTAGAGTGGAGAGAGCAGTTGCATGCAACTGCTATGTTTTGCTAGAGAGTGGTTGTGTTTTACACCGTCGGAAGGCGACATAGATTAGAGATGGATATGAGGGAGAAGATAGAGAGGGGGAAGAGATGAAAATATTTTAGGATTTGAAATGGAGTGGGGTGAGGGTTTTGGTAGGGGGTGGGTTTGTAAATTTATTTAATTAATATTACAAAGTTTAAATTATTATCTGATTTTTTAACAAAAAATTTCAAATATGATTTTTGAATTGGTCATTTAAAACTTTGAACATGTGTAATTTCCACTTTTATTTAGATTTGGCAAAAAACCTCGTTAAACTCAATACTTGAGGGCCTTGTCTCGAATGGAGCATGAATTACCCACTTAATTAAGCATTCTGGACGGGGGACTTCGCCCCTAGCGGGGATGGGATGGGGTCGGGTAACAAAATCTCCACCATGCCTTGTTCAGAATTAAAAGATTTTACATTTACCAAACAATTTGTTATGTGTAAATGAAATAGAGTCTGGGCCCAAGCCCAAACCCACAATTTGTCCCAAAAATGATCCCTTTTAAATTTACGAAACAATTTGTTATGTGTAAATGAAATAGAGTCTGGGGCCAAGCCCAAACCCACAATTTGTCCCAAAAATGATCCCTTCCCAGTAATGCCAAAACCTTAGGATGTACCCACCATTTAGATTTCAGATTGCAAAATTAGGCGTGAGGGTTTGAAAGATCTTTTCAATTTCAACGGAAGCGGCCAAGTCTTCCATAGTTCTTTGTTGTCATCTCTACCTCTCTTGTCGTCGAAGTCCTCGTTCACTGTCTCCCTCGCCATTTCTATTCTCTCACTTCATCTCAAGTCTCAAGCCGAAGGACCCCAAGATAATTTGACAATTTGTCGAACCCTTTATCTCTTTCCAATCTCCATGCTATCTGCTCTAGGTTTGAATGTTGCTACACTATATGTTTTTATAGTGTAGCGAGACTAAAATTTGATAGAAATATATGGAATTATTCCAAGTGAATGAGAAATGACATGGTAAATGGAATGGAATGATTCGGGCATACGAATTGATTGGGATGATTTGTGCTTACGAATCGATAATCATAATGGAATTATTTGGGCTTAAGAACTGAATGGTTAATGGAATTCGAATCATGCACCCGTCCTTTAATGCTTGGTGGTTGGTTTTCTAAAAAATAATCACCGTTGTCATCCTAATTTTATTATTTTCATTTTCTTTATTTTTTCTTTCACATATAATTTTCTTTTATATTTTTCTTTTATATAAAAGAAATGGAAAAAAGCTCTGAGGGATTGCTCATCATAAGTCATGCCCATGGATCGAGTCAACCCAAATTGAACCATTGACCAATGAGCCAAGCTTGAGTGACCGACCCATGGGACGATTCGGCTTGATCCTTGCCACGGATTTACATTAAAACAATAAAATGAGTACCGAATTTGTTGTTTTTGAAAGTTAAGAACCAATTTGTCATTTGAAAAATAAATTATCGACCATATGTGCAAATTCCCAAAACAATCTTCCTCATTTAGGGTTTTGCTGAGGTTTTTATTTTTATTTCCACCCCTTGAACCTCACCGAAATTACAATCCATGGCGTCTTCCGGCACCCCGATACAGGATTCCATGTCTGCCTCGGGTCGTGCATCGGAGAAGCTTAGTATTCCGGTTCTGCAATCCAAGATGAAGTCCGACCCTGAAGGCTATACGTCAGAGCTCGTTTTAATCTACAACCAATTCAAGTCATCTCTCGAGCTTTTCGAGCAACAAGCGGCTTTAAATTTCACCTCATTGAGTGGAATCGCCACCGACCCGACGGTGGCGAAGGATTTGGGTGACAGAGCCTTGTTCTTAGCCCATGTTACTCCATTTTACCGTAAACAATTAGCGCAATTCCCAAAAGAGCTGGCACGATTTTTGAAGTCTTCGGCCCGGTCCTTGCCGTCGGGGCTCAGGGTGCATGTAACTCAAGCTCTGATTCTTTTAAGTAATCGCAAGGTACTTTCTTCTTTGGATTTTTTGAATTATTTTCTGATGAATGTGTTGTTTAAATTTGTTTGTCATTGTTTGAATAATGTTTGGTTTTTAAAATTTCTTAACTATATTTAACACGGTCAGGGCGTTGAAATAATTGAAAATAATTGCAGCATAAAATGTAAATTTCCATTATTTTGAAGGTTTAGAAATTAAAGAGCAAGTTGTCCCTCTTAAAAGCCTATTTTAGCTGCATATTTGTATTTTATACTAATGATTTTTAGATGGAACTTTGAGACAGAACTCAGGAGTGTTTATATTTACCAGCGTTCTAAATTATTGTTGGTATTACTTTGTTGTGTATTAGCTAGTTGATATTGTGGAGACACTTGAATTGTTCATGGAGCTTCAAAGTTTAGGGGATAGGGTGTTGAGGCAGCTAGCATTCTCGCATGTAATACATGGTATTAAGCGGATGAATCAGAAGCATAAGAACGATCCCAAGAATCGGGCACTTCAAAATATTTTGTTCGGCATGCTGCAGGTATTTAAGTTTACTAGGTAAACCTGTTTTTCTCATTTTTAGTTGATTTCCAGTGGTTTAATCATTATTGTCTGAGTTCTTGTTTCATGATAGCAAGAAGATGAGGCAATAGCAAAGAGAGCTCTTATTACCCTCTGTGATTTTCATCGGAGGAAGGTCTGGTTTGATGATAGGACAGCAAATGCCATAAGCATGGCTTGTTTTCATGTGTCCTCAAAGTGAGTACCAAAATTGCATATTTGGCTGTCCTACTCTTGTTTTTCGGTTTTACATTGCCTGTTCACACTTGAAAAACTCTATATGCATTTGAATTCATCAGGATCATGATAGCTGCTCTGTCATTTCTTCTTGATTTTGAGAAGATTGAAAATGATGATGACACTGATGATTCAGGCAGTGAAGATGACCTTGAAACACAGCAGACTCAAATAGTAGTCAATAAAGAGTCTATTTACAAGGTTGGTATTCGACCACGTGACCCAAAAACTGGGCTTGGTGTTTGAGAAATCATTGGTAATTTTAGCATCTCATTTATTAGCTAGCAAAACCCTCATATCCAAATTGTTGAATTTTCTTCTGTGTGCAACTTGGGTTTTTAAGAATGGATAAGCTTAGTATGCTGTTCAAGCTGGATGACCTTCCTTATTGCATAAACTTGTCAATGTGGATTGTAGGAAAAATCCTTGTCCAGTAGATGTTTCTTTTCTGCTTCATTTTCATTCTGAAGTGAACAAATGAAAAACCATTATCATGTTGTTGTGGCTAAAATGAATGGCAGAAAACTCATAATAAATTTTTGAACATCTAGGCAAAGCATAAAGGCACAACATCGAGCAAAAAGAAAAAGAAAGCGAAATTGCAGCGTGTCATTCGTAGTATGAAGAAGCAGCAGCGGCTCTCCTCTGAGAATACTAATAATTCAAATTACTTTTCACCATTAAACCATTTGAAAGATGCACAGGTTCGTTTGAATATTGTCAGTGTTTGCTGTGATGTGTTCTGTTGAAAATGGTAGAAAGCATTTGATTCGTATTCTTCCTACAGGGCTTTGCTGAAAAGCTGTTCTCACGCCTGCAAACTTGCAATGAAAGGTTTGAGGTAATTCATATTCATTTTTTCATCACTTTGTTTTGGAATAGGGAATTTTGTTGTTATCTGTTTATTTTTCCCTGCAGGTTAAGATGATGATGTTAAAAGTAATTTCCCGAACTGTTGGACTTCACCGCTTGATTTTGTTAAACTTCTATCCTTACCTTCAGAAATACATTCAGGTGTGTAATTTATTATTCTCAGAGAGACGTGGAGGCAATTGATTTTGATTTTTAGCTGAAGTCTGATTATATTTCATTCAGCCTCATCAACGTGACGTCACAAGTTTACTCGCAGCAGCTGTGCAGGCGTGCCATGACATGGTATTTTCCATTTGGTTGAATCTTATTCCCCTTCACTGAAGTGCTGACTGCCTCATCTGTTGTCAATAGAGAGATTCTTGCTCAGTCCTGATAATTTTCTTTTCTTTTCTAGGTGCCACCTGATGCAGTAGAACCATTATTTAAGCAAATAGTCAATCAATTTGTGCACGATCGATCACGCACAGAGGTATACTTTTTTTTCCTTGAGAAATAAGTTTTCCCATTTTGATTGGACCTTATTTGGCCCGTTGGTGTTCCCAGGCAATCTCTGTTGGACTGAATGTAGTGCGGGAAATATGTCTACGCATGCCTTTGGTATGCTCATTTCCTTGAAGCCATGCCCATATGTTCTTTTTTCCTTGACTTTCTGAATCTCACACCTAGTATATTCGCCTTATCCTTTCCCAGTTGATGAGTGAAGATTTGCTGCAAGATCTCGTTTTGTATAAAAAATCACACGAGAAGGCAATTTCTTCAGCTGCACGTTCACTTATTACTTTATTCAGAGAGGTAAATGAGCCAATGCTGTTTTAGTAGTCAGTAAATTGAGTGTAAGGGATTTTATTAAGGAAGACTAAAAAGGTACTTTGCAGGTTTGTCCTTCACTATTGATCAAGAAGGATAGAGGGAGGCCTACTCACCCAAAGGCCAGGCCTAAAGTATTTGGAGAGGTGCAGGTTGCTAGTAATGTCCCTGGGGTCGAGTTGTTGGAACAAGATGATGATGGCAGTGGTGATGACATCGATGAGGATGGGGGATGCAGTGGCTTGTCCGATGATGATAATGAAAATGATGATGTTGGCCCTATTGAAGAAGGTGATTCTCAGTGTGAATCTGGTGGGTCCAGTGATGATGACTTTGTTACTGACGGTGACAGTGGTGAAGATGATGTACAAGAGGATGAAGAAGTGTCTGATAGCGATAATGATAATGAAGCTGCCGATCATGTAGATGACATTAGTGACGAATACAAGAGTGATGAGGAACTAAAGGAGGACACTACCACTTTACTGGAATCTGATGATGGAACTGCAAAGGACAAGAAATCTAAAGCACAGAAGAGGAAGTTTTCTGATTTTGATGGGCAGCTGAATGCCGCTGGTAAAAGTCTTCGTGCTTTAAAGAAATTAGCTGGAGAAAAGGTGGAGAATGCTGCCAAGGACACTAATGATGGTATTCTTTCCAACGAGGACTTCCAAAGAATAAAAGAGCTCAAGGTATGTTGCTTCTTTAGTGCTGATCAGTCTTGTATTTGCAGTTGAATCTGATTGTGGATACTTCCATCTTATGTTTCGAATACAGTTATGTATTTTTTGTCTCCTTATATTTTACATTTGATGGTATACCCTAATTAAGTATGGAACCTTAGTTGAGTTGAAAATATATTGTTGTGATTTTCTCCTTTTCTTCGATTATTAGACTAAGAAGGAGGCCAAGATTGCCTTGTCCCAGCATGGATTTAAGATTCCAAGCTCAGACCAACTTAGTACCAAGAGAGTTGATGCTGCCAAACTCGAGGTGAGTTCTATTCAAAGTTTCTTCCTTCATCTTTATTCTTGTAGGGCAGTAAAACGAAAGTATTTTTTTGGAGAACGAAAGCAATTAAAACAGTGTAGTTTGGTCAAGATCACCAACTGGGCTATGAGAATTTTGTTTTCCTTGTTATTCTCACAAGACCTCACGTCTCCTACTGAAGAAACGTGTGATGCGATTGCTTGTTCTTTTCAGGCTAACATAAGGAAGAAGTTAACCAAGGATGAAAAATTGGCATTGGTAAGAGCCGGGAGGGAGGAGAGAGGGAAATATCAATCTCGTACTTCTATAAAAAAGAAAAAGGTACTTATTTTTTATTTATTTATTATTATTATTATTTTTTTTTCATTTAGAGGTAATGTCCAATGTAGGAGTCAAGCATTGTATATTATCATTTGGTTCTCGTCTTGAACATATATCGTATCATAAAGGTTTGTTTTGAATTGGAAGTTTGCAGCTTTAGGCCGCAATCAACAGGATTATTGCTTCTTTTTCTTTATTTTATGTTTAAATAATATTTGACAGACGGGTGGTACAAGCAACCAGCAAAAGGAACACAAAAAAGCCATGCCCCTTGCTGCAAGGAGATCCAAGATTGCAAAGGTCCGGGTAGAGAAGAAGAAAAAACACCAGCATTCTGGGAAGCAATTCCGCGGAAGGAAAGCATGGAAATGACATGTTCTCCATTTGGCCTTTTCAAGTGTTTCATTTCCTTTAATTATGCAGTATCTCCTTTTCTTTGCAAGATGGGAATACATACAAATTTTGTTCTTGTAACGACTTTCTGGAGGGGGAAAATGTTGCATTTCAGAAAACAAAATCAGGAGAAAAAAAATATTGCATATTTAGTAGTTTATGGACAATGTAAAAATTCTATTTTCAATCTTAGATGCATGTTATAAGAAGAAATGTTTGTTGAGTCTTATGTTCCACAGGTATCCACTAGATTGTGGGATGGGAATATTTGATATTCGCCCTTTTGGTGTAAAGATTAAAATCAAAATTTTAGTAAATTTTGATAAAAATTGATGAAATGTGTAGTTGAAAATTTGTGGTATCTATACCAAACGGGTACAAATTGGGGCCAATTCATCAGTTTGCAGAACCTCGGCAATGGCTATGGCTATGTTGATCAGAAGTATCAATATAAGACCCACATTTCTCCTTCTCTTCGTGTCAATTTCTGCTTCCGATCGTTTCATTCCAAACCCAAATTCACAATCTTTAACCAAAGCTCCAAAATCCTATCAGAAGAATTTAATTCCTTTCTCAAATCTCTTCTAAAGGTATGGCTTATTACCCTTTGAACTTCCCCATTTCCTAAAAAAGAACCAGTTTTTGTTGAATTCCAATACCTCAGAAATCGAAAATTCCCTATAGATTTTATTATCGCTAAATCCTTCTTGTTTTCAGAAGAAAGAAATTGATCAGGTAGGTAGTTTGTTTCATGCGGCAGAAATGGATGAATTACAAGACCTTTTGATCTTTGGGAAGAAGAGTGGCTCTGATTGGTCTGTTCTTTGTTGAACGACAGGTCAGTAATGGATCCAAACATTCTTTACTGTGAGAGTTAAAAATTAAATTTTCAAGCGGTATCACTTTTATGAAAATATTTGATTACATCAAACTTCAATAGTCAATTCCCAAAGTTTAGTTCGAATTAGAATACGAAAAAAGAGAAAAAAAAGAAAAATGAAGTGAACACATTTAAATGTTCTCGAACAAACTTTATCAATTTAGAGAAGTCATTACAAATAATAAAAATTTTCATTGAATTCAAAACCTTGCAGAAACTATTTTAGATGTTTTATTTGAAAAATATAAATGAATAAAAATATCTAATCCTATACTTTTCTAGTTCAAGAAAATTCTATATTTTCTTATCATGTTAATATAAATAATGTGTGTGTGTGTATCGACATGAAGACCTTATTCTTTTTGTGGTTTACATAGAATAAATTTGGTCCAAGAAACTGTGTGGCATTTCACAGCCAACCTAGGCATTCCACAAGCTTTTAGCCCCGGAATCCAAGGACCTCCACCCATTTCAGCCGCAACCACTGTCCCTCCACCCTATATCAACCCCTCCAGCCCTCCATTTCTAAGCACTGCAGTGATCCAAAGGAATTGCTGCATTCTGAAAATTCAAAAATTTTCATTCCACCAAAAAAATATAAGATAATGGCACGCCAAATTGTCGTTCTTTTCCTCGTCTTCTTCGCCGTCTTCGGCCTGGCCTCGGCTGCCGTTGACCGCCACGCTGCCTCTGCTCCCGCCGAGGCGCCATTCGACAACGGAACAGGTAGCAATGTGATTGGCACTACTGACGGTGCATACAATGGTGATGAGGCAGCACCCGTTGGCGGGCCCGTTCCCGCCGGAGCTTTCCCCAATGCTTCCCCCGCCGAATCGCCCAAGAGCGGCGCCACCACCGCTGAAGTCACCAGCGTCGTCGGTGTTGTAGCCGCTGCGGTGACCGGTTCCTTTTTCTTTTAAATGAATGAACAATATTCTGGGACATGGGATGTACAGCATTGGAGGTCTTTTGCATCCATGTCAATTGATTAGGATTAATTTGCACAAACTAGCAATTTATAATTCAAAAATATTAAATGATATTCTTGTGCAACTTTGTAATAATTTGAAGAAATAAATGAAAAATAATTATTTGTTAAAGCGAAAATAAAATTATTTCCATTCATAATTCTTTTGTTAAGAAGTAGATGGATGAGTATGGTAGTGATATAACTAAATACCCTAAAATGGATTTTGAAATTATTTGAAGTGTATCAATTAGATAATTATCCCATTTCATTTAACATATCTAGCTAAATGTGGAAAAAATAAAATATTTCATATGAAAGAAAAAATTATAAATAATTACTCGAGCTTGGTGCCATCCTATGTTCTACCTCTAATTCACTTGTAAAAAGCAGCAAATAAATTTTGATTTAAAAAATATTTATGACCGATGTATATTATTTTAAGTTCACCAAAATAAGAATATCACGATTACGTGTACGTGTAGAAGGAAAGAAAAGCTTAAAAACCATTTAGCATTCACTTAAAATTATTTATATGTTTAACTTGAATGAATATATTTTGTAAGTTGAGTAATACACATTTTTTATAGGAGATAATACAAGAGTTTTTTGGAGTGAATTTTGGAACTTAATTATGGGTGACACGGTGGATTGATAGTGGCGATACCCTACATGACTATGCCTTTTGCTTAAAACTGATTCCTTCAGAAACACTTGAAAATTTCTTCATTTTGTTTCCCTAAATGCAATAATGAATTACCATACGAATCATCTTCTTGAACTAGTTATAATAAGTGTCAACAAACTCAATAGAGCATGAAATTTACACCCCATATCCGCCTCTGCAAATGTTCATTTTGTATATTTGTATTGCAGTCCGTATCCAAACTCATGGTCTGATCCGCCACTGCATATGACTCTATATGTTAATAAATACTGAATTTGTAACACCAAAGAGTCAATGCATATATACCCTACGAATTTTTTTTTAAAAAAAACACATTTTTCTAACTTATAACACCAAACGTTAGAGCTCGTGACCTTATAAATTTGAAACTCGAAGAGAACGCATTTGATACCCTCATGTTTCATCATCTCTGGCATCGACCGACCACCACATAACTCTTCCAAGTGATAAGTACTTTGAAGGCATTGTATTTGCCTTAAGGATAAAATGTAGGGTTTGTATTTTTTTGTTCGTTGTATACGTGCTTGGTCTACGGGGGTTCACTGTCGCTCGTGTTGCAATGGTTGGTCAAAGGTGAATATAAAGGTGGATGACGCATGTTAGTTTTATGTAATGGTGGGTGGACGTCGATACGGGGGTAAATAAGCTCTACGGCGATTCAGTGGGTAGAGACAAGGCCGTGTTATTTTTCCTAAAACGGTGGGTCGTCGTCGATTTGAGGATAAATGCAAACATACAGTTGCTCTTCAATTTTATGTCTATCTAAATTGGTGTGAAATTGCCTTCGATTTGGGGGTCTCAATCCAGGGGTGCCCACTCTGTTTATGTGGGTATACAAATTTGTATATTTTTTGTTCCAGTTTCCACCACACGTCAATTCATGTAGTCAACTTACAATGTACAACTAGCATTATTCTTCTTAAAAAGTGGGGTACAATGGTCTTCTTAAACAAAGAAATTAATAGTGACGGTTTCGTCATGAGGACCTCCGTTGCAAAAAATTTATAGGTTAGGACCTGATTTTTAGAAATCAAAAGTTTAGCAAATCAATCTTCATCGTCAAAAAGATAAAAGGTTCGGGACTCCAAGTGCTATTTATCTTAAAGTTTTAGGTCAAAGCCTCAAATATGTGTTTTATATCGATAAAAAAATAAAAATAAAAATATTGTGTTGCTAAACAACGAAAAAGGTGTACAAATATAAGGTCCTACTATTAGGGCAAAACCCCATTCTCAAAACCCTCACCCCTTTGCTATTCATTTCCGAATCTCAGTCGTATCCAGTGAAAGGTCCGATCTTGACCCATCTCCGGACAACCACCGGACAAAATGGCGTTGGCGTTTGATGAATTTGGTCGGCCGTTCATTATACTGAAGGAGCAGGAGCAGAAGACTCGGTTGCGAGGTCTGGATGCGCAGAAGGCCAACATTGCCGCCGGAAAAGCGGTGGCTCGAATCCTCCGAACCTCACTCGGACCCAAAGGCATGGACAAGATGCTCCAGAGCCCCGACGGTGACGTCACCATCAGTATGCTCCCTTCATTTCCTTCTGATGTATACATGTGTAAATTGATGTATAGTATTCGTACTTTACTTTAGGGAGATTATGATTTATCATATTGCATGTGTTGAAGATTGGTGCTATTCTTTCTATTGTACGTAAATAGAAGGTTGAAATTATTTCCTTAGCTAGGTGTATGCCTATGGACATTAGGACACTAAAAATTGAAAATCTAGTTTTAGTTTTGCCTTTAACTTTACTGAAATAAATTTTGGTTTATTAAAACTTGTGAAGGTAGTGAAAAATAGACGATGGATATTATAGCATCAAGAGAAAATTTTGAAACAAATAGAATAACTGAAAGGATTATGAATATCCTTTTTGTTTGAAGAGGAATTTTTTTACTACTTATTCATGGATAGTAGACAATAGGTGAAAGTGCTTAGAGTTGTTCATATGTTTCAGGATAAATTGCAATGAATAATGGGATTATGCTCGAAGTTGCTGGTCTGTTTCGCGTGATAATATTAGATGTATATGTGGCATTCTCTAACAAAAATTAAGATTTTTGATTACTTGGTTCAACAGTGTGCTTCTCATTTGTGAAAATCTACAATGTTGTAGTTGCAGAACACGTTCTGAATGTTTCTTGCTTTAGAGAAGTTATTCCTCACATCTTGTTGTTTTGTTAGCGAATGATGGTGCGACAATCTTGGAGCAGATGGACGTTGACAATCAGATTGCGAAGCTAATGGTTGAATTATCACGAAGTCAAGACTACGAAATTGGTGATGGAACAACTGGAGTTGTTGTCATGGCCGGTTCACTTCTAGAACAAGCTGAGAAGTTATTAGAACGTGGTATTCATCCTATCCGTGTTGCGGAAGGATATGAAATGGCTTCTAGGATAGCTTTTGAACATCTGGAGAATGTAGCCAATAAATACGAATTTGATGCTTCAAATGTAGAACCTCTGATTCAAACTTGCATGACTACTTTATCATCGAAGATGTAGGTGCCAATTCTTGAGCAAAAATTTGATCATGCTTCCCCCACCCCCATAGTATTGTAGGATGCTCTACCCTGGTTCCTGGCATACAATCCAACAAGGCATATAAAAATGTTTCTATTTATTATTTGCTATAACAGGTTGGTAGGGTGGGCAATTATATGGGGTATATCTTTTGTTGCTTTATTTTTGAAGCGCTTATGATATGCATCTAGCGCTCGTGCCTTGCAAATTTATTTCTTTTGATTTACTATAGAATGGCATATGTTAACATTACAACTGATTCCTTTTATTGTGCACTTGTTTTGATGTCTTTAACTTTGTACGCAGTGTAAATAGATGCAAGCGTAGTTTGGCAGAGATTGCTGTCAAAGCAGTGCTAGCTGTTGCAGATTTAGAGAGGAAGGATGTTAACTTAGATCTAATTAAAGTAGAAGGGAAAGTAGGTGGAAAGTTGGAGGATACTGAACTGATATATGGGATTGTTGTCGACAAAGATATGAGTCATCCACAAATGCCAAAGCAGATTGAGGATGCAAAAATTGCCATTTTGACTTGTCCTTTTGAGCCACCGAAGCCAAAGACTAAGCATAAGGTTGACATTGATACAGTTGAAAAATTCCAAACGCTACGCCAACAAGAGCAGAAGTACTTTGATGACATGGTTCAAAAATGCAAGGTGAAGGACTTCCGTGTTTTCCTTTTTCAATTTCCTCTTCAAGTCATCCTTATCATCCCCTGGAAGATTGTTGTTTCTACTCTAGGGGATTTTGCTGACTATGTCAAGTGTATAGATATTTATATGTATATGGTTCTCTGCATTTTCCTTACAATCTTTTGGTGTTATAGGATGTTGGTGCTACCTTGGTTATCTGCCAATGGGGTTTTGATGATGAGGCAAATCACTTACTGATGCACAGAAATTTGCCTGCTGTTCGATGGGTTGGTGGTGTTGAGTTAGAGCTGATAGCCATAGCCACAGGTTTGTATAATACTGCAATTTTGTAGTGATAAGATTTGTCTGTTTCGGTACCGTTAATACATTTTGGATTTATAATTGCCTGTGTTTCTCTACTTTGGTGTTTAGGTGGGAGAATTGTGCCAAGGTTTCAAGAGTTGACCCCAGAAAAACTGGGCAGAGTAATGTTTCCTCTCTGTAATGCTAGCCTTGTGTTTATATTTATAAATTGTCTATAAAACTCAGTTTGCTTTTGCATGCTTCTGCGTAGAAGGTCATAAAAAGTTCTATGATTGATGATTGTTTATGCACCCCAGGCTGGTTTGGTTCGAGAAAAAGCATTTGGTACTACTAAAGATCGAATGATATACATTGAACATTGTGCAAATTCAAGGGCTGTAACCATATTCATACGTGGTGGTAGGTTGATTTTATCTTATTTCTTCACTGAGCATTGTTCTTGATGTTCTTTTTTTGCGGTTTTGTGTTGAATAGTATCATAATTTTTCACATGGTTTTGAAATAAAAGTATCCAGCACTGTAATTTTCAAACTATGCTGAGTAACTCTGAGAAGAAAATGAAAGAAAAAATAGCGCAAGATTGGAGGAATGGGAAATAATATTTCCATGCACTTAGAATTTTGAAGCAGATTGTTGTTCTTGATGATGCATTAGGTAACAAGATGATGATAGAGGAAACGAAACGCAGCCTTCATGATGCTTTATGTGTTGCTCGGAATCTTATTCGCAACAACTCCATAGTATATGGTGGTGGATCAGCCGAGATTTCTTGCTCAATTGCTGTCGAAGCAGCTGCTGATAAACACCCAGGAGTTGAGCAGGTAATATTCTAAATTTCCTTCCATCCTCTTACTTTCAACTTATATTCTAAACGGTTAATTCTGTCTGCAGTATGCAATTAGGGCATTTGCAGATGCATTAGATGCAATTCCCATGGCTCTAGCAGAGAATAGTGGTCTCCAACCCATCGAAACTCTTTCTGCCGTTAAATCTCAACAGATTAAGGTAATCTTGACATTTTTGCAACTTCTCTGTGATTTGAGGACCAAAACAAGTCTTTCTGTTTCTTTCATTCTATGGGAAATTTGCACTATTGGTCATGGCCTATCCCTAGTAGCAAGTAGGTCCAAAACTTGAGAAAGGGGCAAGTTGGTCTTCAATGTTGCACCATCAATCCCAATGCGACTGAAATTCAGAAGCTGTTCAAATCTTTGTAAAATGCAATGGTTCAATTTTCCCGTTCCTTTGCCCCTTGTTGATGTTTTAGGTGTTCATTTGTCTCAAATGATTGTGAATTTTTTATCCAGGAAAATAACCACTACTGCGGTATTGATTGCAATGATGTTGGAACTAATGATATGCGTGAGCAAGACGTCTTTGAGACATTGATTGGGAAACAACAGCAGATTCTTCTAGCAACTCAAGTTGTTAAAATGATTCTGAAGATTGATGATGTCATCTCATCATCTGAATATTAAATTATCTGGTATTTTCTACAATTTTTTGCTTGGTCTAAAAAAGTTGTGTAAGCTACATAGCTTGCTTGAACATCAGGGACATAGTTTGAGTCGATACATTCATTTGATGAATTCCTCTGGAGTGGCTTTGTTTTTGTAATGAATTTGTCTGCTTGATGGATTGACGATCTTGTTTACTGTTTTAATTATGCAAGAAATGCTTGACCATTATATATTCTGTCTGACGCGCCCACACACGTGTGTAGTCTATTTATGTACCATGAAATTATTTAGGATGCTTTATGCCTAAAAAGATATATTGTAAGTGATAAGAAACGTAGTTGGGTATCTAATATGAGGTCTATATCCCTCCAATCACAGGCTTTGGATAAGAAAACAATCCAAAATTCACAATCCCATTGGACCTCATTTTTTCTTAGTTTGTCCATTGTATTAAGCACAAAATTGAAGTCAGTTTTGTTCACCTGCAAATCTTTCAGCATTTATCCAAACAAAACTTGAACACCAATGGCAACTACCATGACTACAATGGCTATGATCAATGCCAAATGCCTCGACACCAATACAAAGGGTACTTTTAACCCCTCCAAGAAACCAATCTCTCATCTCTCCATACAAAACCTTCCGAGAGGGCTCATCACCATCACCTCGAAGCCATTAGGAGTCTCGAGCCTGGCCGGAACTACTCTTGCTGGAGTCATATTCTCCACACTCAGTTCCTCTGATGCTGCCTTTGCCGCCCAACAAATTGCTGAAATAGCCGAAGGTGATAACCGGGGGCTTGCCCTTCTACTACCTATCATTCCAGCCATAGCTTGGGTTCTTTTCAACATTCTTCAACCAGCCCTTAACCAGATTAACAAAATGAGGAGTGTCAAAGGGGTGGTCGTCGGGCTTGGGCTAGGTGGACTGGCGGGCTTGAGTTTCATGCACCCGCCAGAGGCATCTGCCAGCGAAATGGTCATGATTGCGGATGCTGCCACAAGTGACAACAGAGGCCAGCTCTTGCTGTTTGTGGTCACTCCTGCCATTCTCTGGGTGCTCTACAACATTTTGCAACCAGCTTTGAACCAGATCAATAGGATGACATCAGATTGAGAAAGGTTATCAATCTATATATATTCTGCTTCTGGTTTTAGTAGGATTTATCCTAAATCTGTATGCATATCAAAAGGTTATATTGAGCTTTATGTATATTGTTTGTTCTTAATATTCTTTACCATAAACTCTTCATAAAAGGATTTTGCTTTTGTTTAACTCGAGGTCCATCGGGTGAAAACTTTGACATAAAAGTCGAAAAGAGTAGTCATCCATAACGATCTTTATAAGTAGAAGATTAATATTACTTTATAGTGGCATTTATTACTCCCAAGATCATCATCGAATCCTCTCATAAAGAACCATATAACGAGAATAAGGGATTATCCCATTCGTCTACGGATTCCAGTGGATAGTCGCCATGCATCAAGAACAGCATTAGGCAAAATCGAGGCAAACCACCATTGAATTGAATGTCCCCAGTAAGGTGTACATCGTGCTTCATATCCTATACTCTTAATTGCACTTTCCACATATTTTCCGGCTGATGGTATGAAAATTGATGGTTTCTCTACCAATGCAACTTTTGAAGCCATTTTGGTTGATACATATAATGGCACCTGATCAATTAGCCAACTCAGGAGCTTGAAAAAGTATAACGAGGGAAACATCTATTGATATTGGAAGACGACATTTAAGGATAAAATTTCACTTGGAACAAGATTAAATAAATATACATGCAACAATTTAAAGGGTTTGGATTATTTGTAGTAATGTTGTCATTTTAAAATGTAATCCTTGTACCAATATTGTATCAGAGTTCATCAAACTCAAATTAACAAACCAATTTGTTTAAAGCTCAATTGAACAATTAAATTCCAAGATTCGTATCAGTGTTAAAGATAAAATTCAATATATGATTAAATGATTATACTACATATAACGACTCATGCTACTTTTAAGAATGTTGGTCTCTGGACTTCTAAACTTAATAATAACTGAGTTTTATTTTATTTAGATTTTGATCACCTCGTCTATAGAAAATGAAGTTAGTAACCAAATCGGAAGGTTCTTTATAAATTGAAGGGTTATTTGACAAAGATTCTGATAAAAGTTTTAGGAAATTTGTGTGGTTGAAAAATTGATAAAAGTTGTAAATCTCATACAATATATAGTTAAAATTGAAGTTTGACCCGTTGAAAAGTAGATAACAGTATCAAAATTTTATCAAATAAGCTTAAATTGAACAATTATATACCTGACATTGGACATCTATGCCATAGTGTTTGTATTCCACATACAAGCATCTGGAGAACTGATCAATGTACCTGCAACTCAATTTTATTTCATATAAAAATAACTATTTAATTTGAAAGATATAGTCACAATGTACTTTTATATTAACTAAGTTACAATTTACAATGTTCAAATGCTATATGAATTTAGGCAATCACTTTTACCTAAATTTCATCGCCCGATACATAATATTTTTGTAATTAAGAAAATGGCCGACTTCAATATATTTCCATAAATTGAGTGTAGTCCCATTGTAGCTAGCATATGGCCTCACTTTATTTCAATCTAAACTGCGTTGTCTATATTATTTAACAACTACATGAAGCCAATAACTTTCTAACGTGAACTTGGTGGAGCTTGTATAGCAAGGTAGTAATGAATATGCACCTAACGGTATATTTAGTGCATTGCATTTGACAAGGCTGAATAAATCAAATAGACGAACATGTCACATGCCACTTCTTAACTTGACCATACAAAATGACGATTCATTTGATGATGTCAATCTTGAAATCCGAATATTCATTTAAGCATTTGACGAATTGAATTCGATAGTTTCAACTTTTTGGACTTTGACACAATGTTAAGTCTTGATTTTGTTCATAACAAGGTTGACTATCTAAGATGGAATTTCAAGATTATGGACATATTTGATATATTGTACGGGACAAAAGAACATGGTTTTAACTCGTCTTCCTTTATTAATAGTGTCCGATTCACTATATCAACCATAACACCGAAATTATTGTAATATATTTGTGGGCATGAAAAGTGAACAAGTTATAGAAGGTGAGATTTAGAGAAAAGAGGGGGGTGGGGGGCTTACGCTTTGGTAGCAGCATAGATAGCATAAAGAGGATGAGAAGGTACGACGATGGAAGCACCAGAACCAATATTAACAATTGCACCTTTCTTCCTTGCAACCATTTCTTCTATAATACCTCTTGTAATCAAACTTGTACCCTCCACATTAACTCTCACTAAATTCATCCAAATTTCTTCATCCACTTCATGAAAAAACATTGCTGATGGATATGTAACTCCAACATTATTGATTAAAACGCCAACATCCAAACCCTTAATGCCCTCTTTCATTTCAAGAATCCCATCTGAAATATTTGGGCCATAAAAGTCGATTTGGAAAATCTTGGTCAGTGTATTGGGATATTTGGCTTGAATTTCATTACTCACATTTTTTAGTTTTCTCAAGTTTCTGCTTACTAGTATTAGGTTTAGACCTTTTTTGGCAAGTTGGAAAGCAAAAGCTTTGCCTATGCCATCAGTTGAGCCGGTGATGAGTGCCCATGACCCATAATTCTTGAGATTTTTGGGTTTTCTGAAAAATGTTATGAAGATGCATTTGAGAAGGAAAATGGTGTTCTTGATGATAGAGAGAAAACCTAGAAGAGAGAGAAGAATTATCCACAAAGGTTGTGTTTTTAGATGAATAAAGCAGGTTGAGAGCATTTTTTTGTACCTTGGGAAGACCTAATTTCAAAGGTTATGGTTTGTTGAGGTTCGTTATAAGCTTTTTCCGGACTTATGGAGAAAAATGCAATTAATATTTCTTTATTTATCTTTTTTTTCTCGAAAGGAAGAGTGTGAAATTCTTTTTCCGGGACCACGAAATTGGATCCACGCATCAGTTTATTTAAATGCAAAGAACATGACTCTTACCATTTTAATCTTGAACTTTGCTTTTTTTATTCTTTAATTCTTGTTCTTAATTTTGCTTCTTGATCCATAGACTTTATTCTTAAATTTCTTTTTCTTAATTCTTGGTTGTGGGTTTTGGATCTTCCTTTTCAATATGTTTTCTCTTGTATTCTTGTATTGATAGGATGACAAAAAAAAAAAAAAAAGAAGAGAATCACATGTGAATTGAGGAGTATAACCCTTTATATATATATATATATATATAAGTATTTTGCACATCATGAAATATAATTCTAAAGGAATCATGTCTCTACACTTATAATCCGGCCCAACACTTTATTTAGATACCATAAGCTCAATAATTTAATTCATTATACATCACTTTAATTGGGCTCAACTTTGGGATAGTTTTATATACAATTAATTACATATGTAACCCACATGAAAAATTAATAAATTCAATAATCTCTCACTTGTGCCATATATGTATAACCTCATGACGTCAAAACTTTGATAACAAGTAGATGGAATAATATGTTCACATGGGAATATGTATTCGATTACCAATAATTTCAAGTAATGGTAAACCTCATCACAAGAGGCCAAGCATAATATTGATATTTAGTCTTTGGACATAAATACCAACTTGTAAATATCACTCTCGGTATGGTAATCAAATATTGATAATAAATCTGGTCAAATTTTGGACTGACCCAATGTTCACATAATGAAAAACTTTACAATTGTCACATTTTTTATTAGCACATGTGTGCAAATAATTCGATCAAATATTAACCTTACTTTGGGTCGGTCAATACCCACATGAATTACGTGTACACAACCTTCCTAATATTCCAAATAAATCAATTTCGACAAGAGTGATTACTTTGATAACATGTTGTTTCAATTAATTTATTTTAGAAAATTACTAATCTGAAATAAAACTTTAATACCAAGATTTTAATTTAATTGCCATCTTATATTTTATTTTTATTTTTATTTTTCCCTTTTGTTGCCAAAAGAAGTAGAAAATAATAATGATGAGGATAGAAACAAGACGCTGCAAAACCCCAAAATTGGGTGCTGGATAGCTCCGAGTGGCAACCGGGCATTGCCGGCTTAACTTAACGCAGCGCTGCAAGCTATAGCAGTATCCAAAATTTTTCAGAAAAATTCAAAATTTTGATATTTAGGTTTGAAATTCACATCACAAAATTTTGTAAAACCAAAGTTTGAATTTCAACCCTAAAATCTTCCTTTCATCTTTAATGGTTTAATTTGAAATTGTCTCAGATACAACTTGTCGAAATTTTAAACTTATAAAACTAGAAAATTTAGAAATTGAAAACCTAAATTCCTTTACTGTCAAGATTATCCATATCAAATCATCAAGAATATTAATAATGCGAAACAATCCTTAATTCTTTGGGAATGATTATCTTGATTCCGGATCTTGAATCTTAAAACTTGAACTGCATTCATGTTTGGATTCTTCACTTTTAATCTTGAATTTTGCTTATTTTGATTCTTGAATTCTTGTTCTTGATCCATAGTTTTGATTCTTGAATTCCTTCATCTTAATTCTTGATTGTTGAACTTGATTGTGAGTTTTGGATGATGTTTTTTTTCTTGTATTCTTATATTGATATGATGACATAAAAAATGAGAATCACATATAAATTGTGAATCATAACTCTATATATGCATAAGTATTTCGCCCATCATGAAATACATTACTAAAGAAGTCTGGTCTCTACACATATAATCTGACTTAAAACTTTATTTAGATGTCATAAACTCAACAATTTAATTCTTTATTAGACCACTTTAATTGAGCTCAACTTTAAGGCGGCATTATACAAAATTAATTACGTATGTAGGCCTACACGACAAATTAATAAACCAAACAATATAATCGTATTAGAAGTTAACAGATTATTCACGTCGTACAATAGTAGACGTAGACACATTGCCCAACCATTTAAATTCTATGGTGTCGATCTTATTGTTCTTCTTCTTTTTTATTTTATTGTTCACGTTTTGTGCAACAAAGTGAAGAAGAAATATTTAATTTGTATTGAATGAAATATATACCACATAGGTGTTTAATATACATGGGATGTTGGGATCGTACTTGATTACACAAAATAAAGGAAGATTTGCATCCTTCTACAGTTTTGATTCACAAAGGACTTCAAAAATTATGAAAAAGACAGACACGTGAAATTATTCAATTCGAATTCCACACCACTGATTGAGAGACAGTTGGGCTGTACTATTTTCGGCTATCTTTTTTACGGCTTTTATTTCACAGTGGGCCCCGAGCTCTAAGGGTTGAGACATGACACAGACACACATACTGGACACTTTGCCTTCGACCGAGATTGTCTTCGAAAAATTGTGTTATTGTGTATTCATACATACATCTATTCAACCAGTTTTTATATTTTTTCCCTCATATATAAAGAGTACTATGAATCTTTTTGTAATATGAAATAAACAAAGAAAGCCATGCATGAGTCGAGAAAATACATTGTAATACTCATCTTCTGCTCTAGTGAGATGCTGCAGTGACATCAAGTGGATACGAGAGAGTAAATCACTTTAAATTCTGGGTTCTTAATTGCGTTTGATTTTCTTTGTTTTGTATCATTATTGCTCTCAATAATATAGGTCTAGGAATTGATCCATGACAAAATCAATGTGTTTCTCATAATAACTAAGAGTATCTACATTTGTGTATCGTTATCTTCAATGCATTTTTTAGTATGCCAATCGATTTTAATTTCATATGTGCACAATTTAATGAGTTTTTGTTAGATGGGATGCATTAATTTTTGTGATCTACAAACCCTTGATTAAAGGCACATAAATTAGCTTGCTACTTTCTATAATGGACTTTTGGTTGTTAGAGTAATAGTTTCTCCTACAAGGTAAAAGTTATAAATTAATCGATTCAAAAAAGAAGTTATAAATTATGTTTAGCCCTTGTTTTATTTTTATTTTTAAAAATAATTTTATAAGTAAATTCTGATAATAGTTGATGAAATGAGTGGTTTAAAAGTTGATAAAGATCCCATGAAATTTATAGTTGAGAATAAATTCGAAGAAAAATGAATTTTTAAAAATGTGACCAAATAGGGACTTAGTAAAA
>CAIGRP010039448.1:0-11088 GCA_903798385.1 Fraxinus cuspidata
TCAGCATTTATCCATCTATCTATACATAATTATTTGGCTCAAATAAGATAGGAATTTAAAATATATATCATTTTAGTCCTCATTTTTTTAAATATTAAAATAAAATACTATATAAAACAAATATAATTTTATTCTAAATTTCGGTGTGTTACAATCTTTGCCTTCCATACAGAAGCCTATACAAAAATATATATTTACCATCTTGGATGTGGTTCGATTGGTCAAATAATTAAAATAAGGAAATATTGATTTAACAAATGAAAACTTTCCTTAAATTTTAAATAAATTCTATGTTATTCTTACCGTACGAAATTGCTATATTTTAGGTAAGACACATTTGTGCCTTAGAGGAGTCTTTAGACAAGAAAAGAAAATCATTAAGGAACGGACCAATGCTTTGAGAAAAATTTGCCGTGGCCCAGTGAACCCTCAGCAACAAGTTTTATGTTGTCTAACTCTATCTAGTTCTATCCAGCTAATGTTCCATTGAAGTATCTTAAAACAAAAATCATGTTATTCGACCGTAATTGAAGAGAACACATCTGAGCGTGAATGATATAATACTACTCAAAGATCAGGCTACTTGACGCGAGTTAAGATTTGTGTAATTCAAATGGTGGTTGTAGCCGAATACGATGGTGAAGTGACAATGAAGTCAAAACCTGAGGATTTGATTCCACTTCCCCCAACAAATCGAAAAAAAAAAACAAAAAAAGAGGGAGTTTTTTTTTTATTTACTTTTGATTGTTTTTGTTAATTTTGCATAGTTACAAAATTGAAATTATTGTACTTTTTATTCTTAGATAGTAGATTATTTTACTTGTGACATGGGGGCCGGTGGATGTTTCCTTTAGGAGGGGTCTATTAGTGTTCAATCCTATTTATTTTTCTGCAATTAATTACATCTCGTAGAACACTAGTTTGTTAAGGTGTACATCAGAATTGTATTTAAAACTACACGTAAGAAGTTCTAACTAACTGGCGAAATCTGCTTGAAACAAATAATTGAGGCAAATTGTTAAATTAACTAGGTTTTAGCATTTACAATTGGTAACGGAGAGAGGATTCACTTTCAAAAAAATACATTAAACCTAGTAATGGACGGAGCACCGTTTAAACCTCTTGTCTTAGACAAGACTAATTATTCGTATTGGAAAATTAGAATGGAAGTCCAATCTTTTAGATGAGGAAGCATGGTGCTCAATCGTGTATTGCTATAAAAGTACCATCGTAACTAAAAAGGATGTAGAAAGAGAGAACTGAGCAAATGAGTGAGTGGCTACTGAATATAATAGTTCTAGTTGGAATTCTAAAGCTCTAAATGCTATTTTCTCAATAATAGTTGCTAATCAATTTTGTTTGATTTCAATATGCAAGCGGCTAAAGAGGCGTAGGACATATTATTAGTTGCTCATGAAGGAACCTTAATTGCAAATTTCTCTAAACTCGAAATGTTGATACTTGAATTTGAGCAATTAACAATGAGAGAAGATGAACGCTTCAAAGATTTGCAAAACTAAGTGGTACCACCAACTTCTCCTCTACCATGAAAAAGAAATACTCAGAAAGTAAAATTGTGAAAAAGATTCTCAGATCACTACCTGATAGGTTCCATTCCAAGGTAGCCGCTACCAAGGAAAACAATGACATAGAAAGCATGAAATTTGAAGAATTTGTAGGATCATTGATGACCTATTAGCTACATCTTCTCAGAAGGAAAAAAGGATCGGGGACTGCCTTTAAAGTCAAGGAGGTTGAGATAGAGGAAGAAGATGATGAAAGTAAGAATGATAACCAGATGGCCATGCTTACTAAATAATTTAAGAAAGTTTTGAAAAATAATCAGTAAAGAAGAAGCTCAAAAACTCAACTACCCCAAAAGAAGATCTTCGATAACTCTAGGCAAAACCCTACTTCATATGTGGAAAAGAGACAAGATTGTGTTCAATGGCATGAATGCGAAGGGTTCGGGCACATAGCGGCTGAGTGTGAAAACACCTTAAAGAAGTCTCAAGGTAAGGATGCTATGAACATAACCTAGAGCAAAGATTAAGACAAGGAGTCAAATTCTGACAAGGAAGACAAAATTGATGATAACCAGGTAACCTCTTTTACTGTCGACCTTTAGTCTGATGCGAATACTTTACATTTATCCCCTGTAGGTCAGAACCTATTGAATACAGATTCAACTGGAATTAGCAATGCATGTTCAAAATGCAAACTCTAAGAAAATATCTGGAAGCTGAACAATGAAAAAATGTTATCCTTCTAGCAATGATGGATTACATTGAAGAAGAAAGAGCTGTGGTAGCAACTGAAAGAGAAGCCTTGTTCAAAATTGTAAATGAAAAGGAAAAACAACTGCTGGGACTTCAAGTTGAATTAGTTCATGCCAAGGAAATATTCAAACAACTGGCAATCGGATCTACCCACCTTAGCGAATTACTTAGCTATGGAAGAACTTCTAATGACAAAGTAGGCCTCGGGTATAAAAGAAACAGAAAGGAAAAATAAATCACTTAACTAATGTTCATTAAAGTAATAATGGGATTTGAAAAATTGCAAAATTAGCCATCTGAAACTACTCTCAAAGTGCTAAGCAAACTTACCACCAGCAGGACAGTACCATTGACACACAATCGACATTAGGTAATTACTACCTCGAGAAACTTGGTTCAAATAACTGGATTTGGTAAATAGGTAAAATTTCAGATAGGTAAGTCACTGCACATGATCAGATGTAATGTTTGTGATACGACACCTTAAAGTAAAATCTTAATGCTAGAATAAGGCAAGTTTGGTTATGTAAAAGTAATCTTAGGTGTTATGTTGTAAAAATTACTTATAAATCTATTGTACATAACTACTTGTGGTACTTCAATAGTTGTCATTACAAACACATGATAGGTGATGTTAACTAATTTTAAAAGTTATGCAGGAAGAATGGTTACTTACTAGATGATGCTCAAAGTAGAATTGAAGATTTTTGTACAATTGAGATAAATGGATCTCCTATGTTGAAAAATGTGCTTTTTTTGTTGTTAACTTAAAATCTAATCTAATTAGTGTAGGTAAATTGTGTGATGATGAACTTATGATTATATTTACAAAATGCATGTGTAAGGTAATGAAAAATGATGGTAGTTGTGTTCTACATGGTAACAAGTCTAGCGATAAATGTTATTTGCTTGAAGATATTTCATATCATGCCTCTAATGCTGACTGTATAGATTGTGGCACAAACGATTGGGACATCTGAACTATATAGACCCTGTTAAACTTACTAAACTTGATGATGTAAGATGAATCCTTAAGCTTATAGAAAGACCTGAACATATGTGTGGTTCATGACAAAAAGGTATGTACACTAGAACATCTCTAGACAAGGTCAGTTTCTTGTTACCTGTCACTATCTTGAATCACTTCATATGGATTTAGTGGGGTCAATTTAAATTGAAAGTTTCAATGGTAAAATGCATATCTTTGTTATAGTCGGTGATTTCTCTAGATTCAATTGGGTAGAATTTCCAAGGAGAAATATGATGCATTTGAAAGATTTACTCATTTATATCGAAAACTGACTATTGAAAAACACCAAGAAAGGGTTTTAAATTGTAAGGATTAGGAGTGATTAGAATAAAGAGTTTGAGAATTCTATCTTTTCTAGCTTTTGTAAAAAGCATGGTACTTTTCATAAATATTCAGCTCTTTAAAATCCAGAACAAAATTATGTAGTTGAGAGGAAAAAACATATCTTTATAAGAAATGGCTAGAATAGTGCTAAATAGAAAGAAACTCCCAGTAAAATTGTGGGCAGAGACAATTAATACTACTTGCTACATCTTGAACCGCGTTTCCTTGAAAACAGGCACTAAAAAAACACCCTATGAAATCTAGAAGGGCAGCAAACCTAATATTCATTTTTTTCACACCTTTGGAAGTAAGTGTTATGTGTTGAATGATAGGGATCGCTTAGGATGTTTCTACTTGGGTAACAATCTTATCTCTTACCTAAGTAATAAAAGAAATTACATTTCCTTATCTACTGCAAAAGGTGAGTACAATGTTGTTGGTAGTTATTGCACACGGCTTCTATACATAAAGCAGATGCTCAGTAACTATGGTATTGAACAAGATTTCCTTACAATATTTCGTGATAATACAAGCATCTCTAAAAATCCCATCTAGCATTCTAAAACTAAGCACATTGATATTTGGCATCATTTCATTAGAGACTTAGTTGAAAGAAAGATTATTGTCCAAAAAAAAGCATACACACGTAATGACAGCTTGTTGATTTACTCATTAAGGCATTAGATACTCTGGATTTGAAACTTTGCGAAAAGCTGTGGCCATATGTATGGTTCATTTACCTGTGTTACTGTACATATTTTTTTTGTTTTACTTTATGTGTTCATTTAGTATGCTAGTGTTCTTCATTATGTAAAAGAAAAAAAATAAAAGTTAAAAAACATGGGGTGTTATTTGCAAATGTCACATGATGTATATTTTTGGTTTGTTTGAAATTATTGAGATAAAATTGGAATATCCAATCAGTATAGTGTACTCACTTCAACTATGATAACGTATTGTCAGATAAGTACACCATTAGGACATTCTGATAACAGGTAGATCTATGAATTTTGGACGCAAAGGCTAAAATTTAAAAGTCAATATAAGCCCATGTTTGAGTCACATTAAAATTTTCATTTTTATTCTTCAACTCATTTTCATTTTTCAATAAAATAATATTTTTCATCACATCAATAACTGTTCCTTCCTTTTCAACCACACATTCTCCATCAATCTACTATTTCAAAATATATTCTTCCAAAATAATGTAGATCAAACACACCCTAATAAATTTATTTATAACATTAAAGTCAAATTCATTTAATTTGAAGTTGATCCCGACGAGGTTTTGAAATATAAAATTCATCTACAATAGAATCCATATATATTCAGCAACTTCTCATTCAATGAAGAGTGTCATATAATCAGTAAAAAAGTCATCCTCTACTCTGTTATGAAGATTCATCTTCACATGTTTCAGTGTTGAAAATGCTCGCTCGGTAGTCGTGATAAAAACAAGTAAAGTCAGTACAAGACGAATCAACTAGTAGCCATAATATAAGTCTCCGACCTTCTACTCTCAATTAACTGTCGACATAACTCAACTAGTCTAGATACTTGAAATTGAGATATACTCTTCATAACTAGCTCATAATGTCACAACTCATATTCCAAACTACGAATATCTTGCTTTGAAAAATCTCCAAGATAGAATTTGTCAATAAGTATACAAACATCATGAATGTTAAATAATTCAAACGAGTCTCTAGGATCCAAAGCTGCACTAAATGCATGTATCATTAAATCTTGTATTTAATTTCATCAGTACGAAATCTATTGTTTTATTAAAAACATCAAAGTGATAATGATGTTCCGTTGTAATTTAGTCACAAAACGACAAGAACTAACCTTATACAAACTTTCTAGGTCGGGTATCTCAATATCATGTTTTAAGCAAAACCTTTTCACTTCCTGAAGAAATTCTTCCCAATCATCATTTCTCAATTTCTTAAGGAGTATTGTTGTAGTATAAACATATCTTTTTACAGCCAAGATGTCTTGAGATTTCCTTTGGAAGGCCCAACAAAGATCATCAGTTATTCTCATGACACTATACGTTAAATGCAATCTAAACACAAAATCAAAACTTTTCATATGTTTGTAAATGTCACAAACTTAGCCTTGAGATCTACCTTTGGGACAATGGACATTAAGATTTCAAACACCCTGCAAGTTGTATTGTACATATCTATCAAGCACTTTACAGAGACATAATGAGAACTACAACGAGTTGCTCCTGATCATTATTAACCAATTGATTTGCTCCACATCCCAACTTGCGCTCTCGAGTAGCTAACATATGCTCAATTTCATTTCTTTGCGCAGATTGTAACCCTGTAATGCGCTTAGGGGAAGAAGTGATAATGTTGACAATATTGTCCAAATGAGAGCTCCTGATCATTGTAAATTACCCACTTGATTTGCTCCTCTTCCCAACTCACACTCCCTAGTAGCTAACATATGCTCCATTTCATTTCTTTGAGCAGATTGTAACTCCACATGTGTTTAGGGGAAGAGTGATAATGTTGATAATGTTGTCCAGATGAGATAAATAACTCCCAAATAACATCAACTTCTTTAGAGGCATAAACCACCAATTGTAATCGATGAGCAAGATAGTGGACATAATATGCATACGAACAACCTCTAAGAAATATTGCCCGAAGTCTATTCCAAGTTCTCCCATAGTATTGGAACCATCATATCCACCTCTCATTTTGCCACCTAAATTTCATGTTGGGCAGGAACATTTAATATTTCATTTTTAGATTTGATGATATGGTGTCACTGACGCTTTTGATATCAAAGAAGCGTTCCATCAAAATACTTTGACCATTCACAAACCTCAAAAGAATGGTCATTTGCTTTCTTAGATGCATCTTGTACTTCATTAACAAGAATACAAAAATATACATCCCCAATTTCCTCATGAATTATCCTTCTTACTCTATTTGTAATTTTGTGTAAAATTTCTTTTTGAATACTCGAAGCAATGTATTAGGCATTTTTGGAGCATTTCTCAATACAATTTTTTCAGTTTCCATATTCGTTTTTGCCAAAATTTGTATCATTTTAAGAAAATTTTCGAGATTCAATGAAGATGAAGATTCATTGTGACATCTGAAGGAAAAACTTTAAAATGCTAGCCATCGAGCATTTTGAATTGAAAACTTTAAATGGAAATGGCTTTTCTCAACTTCTTCATGTGCTATAGTATGCTTCACTTTGTCAATATGTTGATCTAATGACAAATTGAAGCATACCGCAGCATTAAATATTTAACTCTTCTCTCACACATATTATGTTCCGTCATTATCCCTTTTCCAATGGTTATATCCAGAAGTTACCAATCTCGAACAATTGGACAGATTACCATCATTCTAAAAAAGATAACAATAAAAACAATATACCCTATTGGTTATAGGCGAATACTTTAACCAAGGAAACTGGTTGAACTATTTTGCCTAAAAGCAACGAAACTGGGATTTTCCTTGTGTCATTGGATTCTCAACAAGTTTTGGTTGATAAGGCCCAATGTTTAGATATTACACTCTAGTATCATCCTGTAGATTAAAGGAAATTCAAGTACTTGCTTTCTTTTCCCCGGTTTCAATTCAATGCTAATATTTGAGAATGAATGACGTTTAATTTTTATTGGAAATGAAAGTTGATTTTCAGTTAGTCCATCGAAAGTTATACTAGGTTGATCTACCCTTTGAATGAATGAAAACAAGTTCATTCTTCTTAAGAATGGGTTGACCTTCTATTTTCAAATTTTTCAAATTGCAAAAAAAAAGGGTAAAAAATCAATTATCAATGATATTACTTTAACGACAATAAAAATAATAATTCATTAAGCCGACAAGGCAACAACAACAATCGTTAAGCTGACAAGGCAACATGTCAAAAAGTCTTTAAGCCGATAAGGCAACATTTCAACAATAATTAATTAACTAATTTACTGACAAGACAGATAGGCAACAACATTCAATTTCAATATTTTGTCGACAAGGCAACAAGTAGATAGATGAGAACATTTACTTATGAGGGGGGAGGGGGGTACATTCAAGCTTTTGCTTTTCCTACATGTCTGCGGGGCTGCATCTGCGCCTTAGAAATTTACTGGATCTTCGAAATTCTAAAATAATTCAATTAAGCCTGCTGACAATGAAGAGGAATTCTGCATTAGAATTTAGAATCAACTTTTACTCCACAATCTAAATAACTAAGGTGGGTGTATTGAAAAACTATTGTCAAAATTAATATCAATCGAAAGCAGAAAATTTGAAAAATGCTCAAACATTGAAAAAAAAAATTCTGACCATTTTAACAAGCAGGAAGCAGAAACAAGAAAAACCTAATTTTTGAAAAACACATACTCAATATTAACGAAATATATGTATATAAACAATCGGAGTTACAAAATCTAAGAAACTAAACTCCAAAAATACTTACCAGTTGCCAATGTAAGAAGGCTAGCCCTATACAAATCAGGAGTAACATACACTTTTAAGCGATATGATATTTGATTTGGGTAATAGGCTCCTTAATTTCATAGAAATTTTATGGGGGGATTGAAAAATTGAAAGTTTTGAGTCATGAGAGAGACAGGTTAACGAGTTGGAGAGGAATAGTTGTTGTTGTAGAGAAGGATATAGTTGGATTAGAAATAGAACTAGAATTAGATTTGCGTTTGGGTTTGGGTTTGGGTTATGAATAGGTAGGCCAAAAAAATGGAGTGGGTCATTTTTTTGGACTCATTTGTTGGTTTGAATTAGGCTTGCTCATTTTTTTTTGTTGGACATAGGTTATTCAATCTTTTTACATGGGCTCAAACCCAAAAAAGGTGGACTAACTGGATTTGGGCCTGCACGAGCACAAGCTGTAGTTCGAACCAACATGTGCCTGGATCAGCACGTGGTGACAGCATTGTTGTGATCATTTATTGATTAGGTAAGTATTTGAGGGTGACATATCTTTAAGTGGGGACCTATGGTCAATATCTATGTCTTTCAGTACTACAATATGATGTTGTATAAACAGACAAGTTCATCGGAGGAAAGGACTACTACCATAGATGCTTGAAGCCATTATTGATAATGAATATAAATCACGAGAGAAAAGCTATTCCTATAACTGTGTGAAAGTCAACTCCATAGATTGAAAAGGCTGTGAATTAAAAAAAAAAAAAAAAAAGAAAAAAAATTAATCACATGAGCATGCAAAACAAATATAAAAAATTATATAGATGCTCTAGTCTAACATACATATTTTTCTTTAAAGAAAGAATATCAGATTATGTTGGTTTGAAACACACTTTAGCAAGTAGTCATTGAAAGTGTTAAATTTGGTTAAGACATGGTTCATAATTATTTGTGTCTAAAGTGCGATATCACAAACTCACGTTTACATTTGCTAGATTAATTGAAGAGCAAACATCTTATTCGTAATTTCTTGATTATCCTGATGATTTTCAATTAACTATGAAATTTGTTCTTCAAAATACTTCTATTGAGTGACTCTTGACATAGTTCACTAATTGTTTCGAGTGTGGGCTCTTTCACAAATTCTCAATTGAAGGTCTAACCTAGCATTAAATCTTGCGTGCATAAAATAGAAAGATATTAAGATTACTAAATTTTGGAAATTATTCTTAATGGAATATGGAAAGATATTAGGGTTTCACTTTGTTGGGAATAATTAAAGTTGACTTGCCTTAAATTAGATTATTTATTTAGAAATTCAAATTGTAAATATGGGAGGCAAACAAGTTGCCATGTAGACGTGGGAGTCGGTATGCAATTAACCGCCTTATTCCAGTCTTGGACAATAACTCCCCCATGCACGTCCATCTTTGCACACACCTACATTTGATTTTTATTGTGTTTGAGCATTTTCTACATAAATCGATGACAAGAACTAAAGGGAACACGATGAGAACTAGCAAGGGAGTACCGTTTACTGTAGCATGTACTTCCAAACATCAAAGTGGACGCCAGGCTTGATAGGAAGGACAACACTAATAGGAAGAAGTGAGTAAATAAAAAGAAACTTATATTTCTTAAACTTCAAAACTTACACACTTGACTTTTAACTTCTTACAAAATAGAGGGACTCTACCCCTTTATATAGGGTTTATATGAAACTTCTAGACCACACATTTTTCTAGAGACTTCTAAACTTCGTATTTTCATGAGGCTTCTAGACCACATATTTAAACTAGATATTTTCCTAAAATATTCTAGATAGAATTTCTAGAATCACAGAATCTACTTGACACATTACCACATTTAAGACCACATCTTTTACTTAGATATTTACATGGATCATTCTAGAAAATGTTTCTAGAAATATTAGACTTTATTGGGTTTTTTAATTGAATTGGGCATATGAGCATAATTCTTAAGCCCATATTACTTACTCTAAAAATAAGTTTACTTCCCAACATCTCCCCTTAAACTTGATTTTGCTAAACCAAGTAAAGTTCTTAGTTTGCGAAACACGTCATGCTTGAGTGGCTTAGTGAAAATGTCGGTGATCTGCTCTTGAGAGGTTACATACTTCAATTGCACCTCATTCTTTGCAATGCTTTCTCTTACGAAGTGATACCTTGTATCGATGTGCTTGATTCTATCACGAAATACTAGATTATTTGCCAATGTCATTGCTGATTTGTTGTCAACATGGATCTCCGTCGGTTCATCTTGTGAGACTCCAAGTGTCTTTGACAAGTTTCTAAGCCAATTTTCATGGCAAACACTTGATGTAGCTACAACATATTCAGCTTCACATGTAGATAGCGCCATGATTGATTGCTTCTTCGAGCTCTAAGTGAATGCAGTGTTTCCCAAGTAGAACACTATCCAGTAGTGCTCTTTCTATCATCAATATCTCCACCCCAATCACTAAACAAGTTTGAATTCATTAGATGATGAATAGATTAAGCCATGGTTAAGCGTACCCTTGATGTAGCGAAGAATCCTCTTCGCAGCTTTCATATGGGTCATGGTGGGTGTCTCCATATAGTGACTATGAACCTAACTCCAATAAGGATATCTGGTCTTGTACATGTCAAGTATCTTAGACTTTCGATAAGACTCTTAAATAGTGTTGGATCCACTTTTCACGTTTATCATACTTCGATAACTTGGTTCCGCATTCGACGGGGGTGCATACAGGCTTGCAATCCGCCATGTTGAATTTTTTTAAAACTTGTTTCACATACCCTTCTTGTGAGATAAAGATATGATCCTCCATTTGCTTTACCTCAATCCTAAGATAGTAGGCCATAAGACCGATATCTGTCATCTCGAATTCTTAAGCCATGTGATATGAATGTAAAATTCATATTTTCTCTCCTTATTTTATATGCTAGTATGATTAATCAGTGCCAAAATGTACTCATTACATTTATATTTTGATTTAGGTGACAATTCTATGGATATGGCGTAATTT